>JAGFPH010027208.1:0-10112 GCA_018207615.1 Philaenus spumarius | reverse complement strand
TCCGCATGTTTTTACTTTATAACTTTTTACGACCTCCGCATGGAGTGGAATGTGTTTTGTGTGTACAATATAAATTTATGTGTTTTTTGTGAATTAATTGTTCCTGAGGATGGGTGAATACCCGAAACTGCGGTAGAACAAGGTAAGATAATACCATAAAAACAGGATTAGTAGACGTATTATAATATACCGAAATTAATTTTATAATGTTAAAACCATAAATAACTGACTCCTTTTTGTTTAACAAAACTCTATGTTTAATCAATGTGTTTTAGTTACTTATTTTGGTAAAACATTCCTCTTTTGAGAATTAACTTAAAATGGAATTATCTTTAAATTTTTTTATAGTATCTCCTCTGGATGTATTTAACATAAAATTAATAATGACATATAAATTATTCAAACAAATCTCTTTCTCTCGGGTTTAAAGAATCCCTGGCTGTTAAACAGGCAATCTTTTAAAGCTATACTTAAAACTATATTACAAACTTAATTATTTAAAATTAATTTCTATTATGTTCCAAAATTCAAATGTTCAGAAAAACTATGTCAAATTGGTTTAATTTGAATTTATAAACAAGTCTATTAACTTTTACTGATTCAAAACTATTTATAACCCTGGCTATTTATATCAGAATTGGCTGGATATTACCTTAATGTTGGTGATTGTCTTTTAATACTTTTACAACTGTTCATTGGTTGTAACATTTAAAATTACTCTGGAAGGTATTGCTTATACTACTGCTAGTACAATATGTTCACTATTTCTCTAGATTTTTTATGTAATTTGATTAAAACTGGCAAATACGTCTGTACTTGGTGAATACTAAATTAGAAGTGCTAAAAGGGACGTCACAAAAAATTCAGATGTGGCACTCTACAATTAACTCACGGTCATTACTATAATCGTGTTGAATATCCTATTCACAACAGGCATAATTCTTGGATCACTTGCACATTATTTTTCAAAATATGTTTCACTGTTGTTAAACTGTATATTTTACGTATTTTAAATTGTTTATTAATATATCCAACTTCGAATTACTTATAACTGTTTCTTTTAAACTTGAAAATGGCCATTTTAATATCTTATATACACAATGTACTTTCGCCGACATCATTCGATATCGAAAAAAATATCGATTCGGCGCTTTGTATTTGTCAACTACCTAACCGATCCCTCCGTAGCCGCATTTTATGTTACCATTATAGTCAACACTTTGTTGTTGGTTATGTAATAATCTTCTCTTAATTTTCTAAAACTGATTATTTATTTTAATTATATACAATGTTTTTAAATCAATTCTTAATATTATTTACACTAAACATGATTGAATTTACATCGTAAGAACAATGAAAACGTTCCTACTGCTAATTTTAGGCTAGTGCATAAAATTTGGTTGTATTATTTCTTTGTTTTGAAAAAGGCGAGTTTAGTTCAACTTAGTTTTAACTGGTTATGATATGTGCGTTTATTGTTATTTAATTATTATTCTTAAATCCCGAAGTTCTTAAATTTTCATTGAAAGGATTTCTTATCTAAATACGAATGTTGAGGTTATTTTTACTTTAGGCCTTATCTCTGAATCTCATATTTCATTGTTCTTTAAAACACTTAGCCAGGACTCTTTACCTCTGAATTATTATTATTTTTACCCTTCAATTGTATTAAAATGTTACACTTCCGAGATTAAGTTTCTTTTTGTGTTCAACCATTAGACATTATTGTTAGATAGATAAATTTGTTTATTGCACACAAAACATTTTTTACGGGTGCACTGTCAATCTTAAAATATTATTTTTTTACATTAAAATTATTAAAACTACTCTTACCTTATATTTTTTAATTTCAAAATTGACACATAAAATATTCACTTACATTATAATAATCTTGCTTAAAAATAAGATCATCTACTTCATTACTTATGAATTAAAAGAAGCAAAGCTTCAATCTCTTATATTCTTATTTGGGCCTGTGAATTATTAATTTTCTTACAGTCTAGTATAAGTATATCCTATTTTTTTGACTAAAAGAAAAGTCATATTATTAATTAACCTTAACTTATTTAATTTTCATTCTGACATTACGATTTAGAAATTTTCTAAAGCAGAGTTTTTAAAGAAAGAAATTAAATCTCACAAAATATTAAATAAATACAATTTATAAGTTGTTGTAACATCTGCAGATTGTCTGCAGTTGTTGTAATTTTTTTATTAAAGAAGCAGATACAAAACCTACTTTAAAACTGACATGATCTTGCATTGATGTTTACATTTTAAGCAAGCAAAACAAACTAAAAACACTTCATTTTCCAGTAAATAACACGGAAAAATAATTCCAAAAAATTTACCTTGTCAACATCTATTTTCTTTGTAAATTCTTCCCTCCAAAATGTCAATGCATCTTCTAATGTCACACCTATACCCTTTAGGAAGAGACCGTACTGCAAACGGCCTCCGTTCTTTAGATGATGTAACGAGCGCATTGTAGTATGAAGTTGTCTCATGCACAGTGGGAATGATTGCTTTGATAACTAAAAATAGATCAAAGATTTAAAATAGTAATAATATGAAGTAATGTTTTGGTTTAGCAATAGTACTTACTAATTATTGTTTACAAAAATTGCAATATCTGGAAAAACTCATGTCAAAGAGGTATACTTTTGTTCTATCTAAATACTCTTATACTATATAGTTATTAACATTATACTTTTGAATATAAAAATTAAATTTCCTCCATAAATATAATACAAATTTACTATAATTTTATTAAAATAATATTTTTAAACTTACTGAGTCCAATGTTTGAATATTAATTTTTGCCGTAGTTTTTACAACAGTGTAGTCATCACCAGTATATGAATGATGCAAGTCTTTTAACATGTACGAAATACGATCATCTTCTTCAATAATTGGCAATCGTTTTGATGTTAGCTAAAATCATAATACTCTTTACATTTTGAATTAATTGACTGAGAACTAAATTCTAATAGAATAAGTATGAATAATTTTAACTGTCTCAATTCATGGATGAAGTAAGCACCATGAAGTTCCCTTCTACTTAACCATTACAATTTTATTTAAAAAATGTAAATTCACCATAGAGTATTTGTAACAATATTAATGACTTAACCATAGTTTCACTATACAACATTTTGCATCTAAAGACAGAGAAAGGCTGAGATGTTTTTTTATTGCTCTATAATTAAATATCCCTTTCCGTAAGATGCTAATAGGTTTTTCTTTGGTTTCTAAATGGCATATTTATGATTATGTTGTCTCCTAAACTGTTACTAAGTTTACATATCTTAAAACTGTCTTAAGTTCTATATAAAATAAATGAAGGTGACTATCGCTTTCAGACATTTTCACCCTCCATTGTTGTCATATAAAAAATAATTCGACCACGCAGCTGAACCGCTGACGTGAGTTGAGCAAATTTCCAAAAACTAAGTTTATAGGCCTATAATTTAGAGTTTCAACCAACAATTTGGGAAATAGGTCTACTCACAACGGTGCTGAATAGCTGCCAAGTTGTACGAAACATATTAGTAGACATTTTTTGCGCCTAAGCCTCCACAGGTTCGACTCACACGCTCCTTTGTTACACTCACAGTGGAAAAACTCGCTTTGTAAGTTTGCACCTCAATCTTGGGGCTTCGGGTTATGAGCTTCACTTCACTCACAGCGAAAAAACTTGCCCGTCGGCCTCGGATGAGAAGATACCCACAAGGTAAAATCCACCACGGAGCTTTAAATCGGGTACTTTTATGGTATTTTACGTTTTGATTGATTTTGGGGGAACCAAGCGATCTATAAGGTTGTGTAAAAAAAAAATAATGTGCAGAATAACATCCTACATTTATATTTTTAGAATAAACTGTAAAAAAATTCATTCTCGTAGGAAAAATCTCAAAAAACATACTTTTGGTTGTTGGATATTTTTGGCTAAAGAACTCGTCCGAGCGATGTAGACAACCAACGTGTGTACCAAATCGGACTTAAAAGCGGCCGCTAGAGTGCGAACACATATATACATATATGATTTTTAATGACACCCCAAAACGTATTCTGGGGACCATGATCGGTGGTCATTTGCTACTCCCGACCTTAGGTCTTACCATAAGCATCACTGCAGCAATAGCTCATTTTTCCTATGGAAATTCGCTAATAATAATTTGAACTTATTGTTCAACATCATCAAATGGATAAAAGATACACTGTGTAAACAAGTGGGGGTAAACTATTGTCGTAACTCGAGGTTAGTTGATTTGATGTTGGAAGAAAATATTATATACTATGTGTATCCAACAAACTATTTCTCATTTTTGATTTTGCATTCTTCATTTTATAAAAGTGTAAGTGAAACCAAGAAGTGGAGGTGTAACCAAAGCATGGATTTCAAATTAAAAGGAATTTGTCTTTTATTTACCTATTTCAATTAAAATCCAACAATCCCGTATTTCTAAACTTCTCTTGCAAATCCGTATTGCATTGTAATTCAATTAGCTGCATTTGCATATTGGTGAGAGTTTTGTCCAATGCGCATAATAAATGGCGAAGAAATGATCCGGAACAAATATTCATTTGATTTGAAATTGTGAAATCTATAACTAAAATCAAACTCTTTGCTTATAATTTCACAGATAGCTATTATAGGAAAGTGTAAAAATTCATTAAAAACTAAAAACAATAAAAAAAAACCTGTAAAAACAAAACGAAGTTAAATTATTTCATAAAACAAATTAGCTACTGCTGAGGAGTGATAACAAATACACAAATTGAGCCAGTTTTAATTGACCCCTTTAGATAGAACCGTCTTTATTTCGGGCAAAGCATAAGGTCTTCTCTTACACTTAACCCATACACGAATATAATTTTTCTAGCTATTGACACACCTAACTAAAGCCTAAAATAAAACAAAAATACACAATAAAGACAAAGAAAATGTACATAAAACAGAAGAATTAAAAATAAAGAAAAATCTAAACTAATACTGTTTTTTAAACCTGACAATATAAAATAACCTAATTTAAACATATTTATTGAAGTAAAAGAATAAACTACTTATAAACAACGTTGCCGTTATGCTTTCAGGTGACAGTTTGATTTTCTTCTATTTTAAAAACAATAAGGGATGGTTAACACTATCAAAAGCTTTAGAGAAGTTGAATAAAGTTAATATTGTAGACTCTCTACGGTCAGATACACATATAAGTGCTGTCGCAGTGCTATTGCCCGTCCGAAAGATTGACTGAAATGAATTAAAAAGATTATTATTTAAGTATTTCATCAACTGCTGATAGACTATTCGCTCTAAACATTCGCAAAGAGACGATGGTAATATACTTATTAGGGTGGATCGAAAAACGTGTTTTTTCTGCAATACAATTTTAATAGCGCGGAAAACTTGCGCATAGGCGTCATTATAAATGGAAAAATATTTAAAAATTATTTTTTTCAAAATTTGAAATCGCGCAGAAGGCCTAAAGTTTAAAAAAAAGTCAAAATACCAGTAAATTTTAAAAAAAATCAAAAATTACAAACAAAAATCATTTTTTGTTCTAATAGTGAAAAAAGTGTTTTTAAGAGTGTCCTTAATGCATACAAAATATAATTGGACCCATTCTTGTTTTACTGAATTCGCGCAAAAGGCCTAAAGTTGCGGGTTGTATCGTAAAAAAACGTTATTTCATGATTTTCGACGATTTTTAAACATGTGCTAAAACCATATAAGTTGTATTTTTTTATTCTAATAGTGTGAAAACTATGTAATATAGCTTTACTAATCCATAAAAAATACTTTTATACCCCTTATTCCTTAACTGTATTCGCGCAAAAGAACAACGCTTACTCCCCTCCGCCGGCACCAAGTGAACTTACCCACACGTGGTGCTGTTCAACCACAAGACTTACTCCCCTCCAGTGGAACCGTGTGGACTCGCCCACGCGTAGTGTGACTTGCCAAACGTTGAAGTGTATTTCGTTGTTTTGAAATGGCGTCTGAAAAATCTTCGCGTGTTACAAGACAGTCTATTACGTGTCCTATCATTGGCGTACCCAAAGAACTAAGTGGAATATCGCTGCCTACATACGAAGATGTGCTGCTCTGTTGCTTAAATGAGAAGTATAAACGTTCTTTGTTATTTAACCCTAAGAATAAGAAAGAGTTAGGATTTGTAGGTGTGGCCGAGTCCGTAGGAACTCAAATAGTTGAGATTTATAACAAGGCCACATTCCCGACAGTAACTCATACTCGTGTGGTCCAAATGATCCAATCATACTATAACTCGTATATTGCTTTAAAAAAATCTTTCAATAGAGACTGTGAAAAAGATTTGTATAAGAAAAGAGTACAAGTTTTCGTACATAATGCGAAAACCAAACTTTTTGACATTGCTGCCGGTAAATGTAATATAACTTTTTCTTGCACTTGTGAGACTGTTTGTAAGTGAAAGTGTAGTACAGCCTGTCATTTGATTGTAGCTTGTCAATGTGAAAAAGTAAAAAAGATTCTAGACATAGAGTTGAAATTTATGCACGATCAAAGAACAGCCAGGAAAATGGTTATTGGTAGTTTAGATGCACAGGAAACTAATAAATTACAAAAGAAGAGAACAGTTGTTGTCTCAAGAATCGCTTACTACGTTTGATCCTAGTATTCCCAGCACAAGCAAAATTGTAATGAGTGGTTGCAGTGATGAAACAAATAGAAGACAGAAAATTTCGTCAGACGCAGACTGTGGTTTTTTGTTGCCTTCTTCTCCTGCGCAAATGCGTTCGAAGCTGACAACAACATCCTTGCTGAGTGACAGGTTCGGGGTGTCGGACAGAGCCACCGCTGCAATAGCTACCGGTGTTTTACACGATTTAGGAGTGATATCTGCCGAAAACATAGCAAAAGTCATAGACAGAAACAAAATAAGAAGAGAAAAAGTGAAGACTCGGAGATCAATAACGGAAGAAGACCACCAGATGAAAGAAGTCAATGCAATTTATTTCGACGGAAGAAAAGATAATACAATAACTCAAGAAAAGATTGGAGCTAAAATGTACCGCAGAACTATCAAAGAAGAACATATTAGCGTGATAAGTGAGCCAGGTGGTAAACACATTGGCCATGTCACACCAAAGAAAGGTACCGCAAATGAAATTGCTGACAGTATTTACGAACACTTGGAAAAGAAGGAATTTGATATGACTGCAGTGGAGGCCATCGGATGTGATGGAACAGTCACAAACACTGGATGGAAAAGCGGTGTTGTACAAAACATTGAAGTTAAGTGTCGCCGTCCTTTTCAATGGTTTATCTGCTTGCTAAATTTTAACGAGTTACCTTATAGGCATTTGTTTGATCACTTGGATGGAACGACAACAGGACCAGCATCATTTAGCGGTCCAGTTGGAAAACAACTCCCTGGATGTGAGAAACTCCCTGTTGTAGATTTTGAGCCGATACAATCAGAAGAAGTCACTGATATCACTAAAAACGATCTGAGTAAAGATCAGAAGTATCTCCTAGACATTGTAAAAGCGGTCAACACAGGAATCTGTAATCCAGAATTGGCTGCTAGGGATCCTGGACGCATCAGCCACTCTCGTTGGCTAACCTGTGCTAACCGGGTTTTAAGATTGTATGTATCCCAAACTAGTCCAACAATTGAATTACAGACTCTTGCAAATTACATAGTGAAGTCATATGCACCTGTTTGGTTTGATATAAAGAAAAACTACACTGTGAAAGATGGACCGAAGCATATTTTAAAGGTAGTTAAAACAACCAGACATCTACCGGACAATATCAAGCAAATCATTGATCCAGTAATTCAAAGGAACACATTCTTCTGCCACCCTGAAAATATGATGTTGGCTATGATAATGGACGAGAGACCACACATTAGAGAACTTGGCTACAGGAGGATCATTAAATCCAGAAATGAGCCATCAGCTGAAGGTTATGTAAGAGACTTTAAAATACCTTCAATAAATTTTAGTGCAAACGACTATACCGAACTAATTGATTGGTCAATCTGCAAGTTAACACCGCCGCCACTACTGTCCAAGATGCCAACTGAACACATTGCTTCTTTATTGAAAGACAAAGCGCTATCTCAAATTCCCATGCCACACCCAGTCAGTTGAGAGGTGTGTAAAACTGGTTACAGAAGCAGCAGAAAAAGTGTGCGGGCATGAAAATCGAGATGGTTATATTAGAGCTACTTTAAAATCAAGACAGCTGATGCCCACATTTAATTCAAAGTCAGAATTCAAAGGGGCTTCTATGTAAATAACATTTTGCCTACAACAAACATAAATGCACTGTACAAAGTAAATAGTTAATGTAAATATTGTAAATAAAATTCACCCTGGTTGGTTGGTTGGTTGGTTGGGTAGGGTGGAGTTGGGACTCGCCTTGCAGCCACGTCCTCGCCGTGAGTCCTGGGTCATTTCAGCAAAGATTAAAATGTTGAAATGAGCTGAGAGCTGCAATATGATATGTTTGGCTAATACATTTTTTGTAAATCACTTGCTAGAATCTTATTACAAACCTTAATGTGTTAAAAAAACACTCATCCGATATGGAAAAGGGCGTTTTTACGGGACACTATAACTTAACTTATACTATAATGTAGACCTTTTGCGCGAATAAAGTTAAGGAATAACAGGTCTGAAAGTATTGTTTCTGGATTGGGAAAACTATTTTGAATGGTTTTTACTCTATTACAAATTAAAAATAAAACTTTTATGGGTTTTGGCACATGTTTAAAAATCGTTTAAAATCATGAAATAACGTTTTTTTAAGATACAACCCGCAACTTTAGGCCTTTTGCGCGAATTCAGTAAAACAAGAATGGGTCCAATTATATTTTCTATGCATTAAGGACACTCTTAAAAACACTTTTTTCACTATTAGAACAAAAAATGATTTTTGTTTGTAATTTTTTATTTTTTTTTAAATTTACTGGTATTTTGACTTTTTTTTAAACTTTAGGCCTTCTGCGCGATTTCAAATTTTGAAAAAAAAATTTTAAATATTTTTCCATTTATAATGACGCCTATGCGCAAGTTTTCCGCGCTATTAGAATTGTATTGCAGAAAAAACCCGTTTTTCGATCCACCCTAATACTTATAGGCCTATAGTCCGCTGGACCTGAAGGTTTAGATGTTACAACAACCTTCTATATATTTCTTTCTTTCTCTTAGTTTAATATTTTTTTAGAAAACCTCATGTTTATGAGCCAATTACAACATAAACATCCTTATACTGACAATGGTTGTGATAACAAGTTATTTATTGTACCATTAAACTTTAAGAATGTTAGTTTACAAAAAAAGAATTAACTATTAATTCGTTTAACAAATAAAGAAATTAAATATCTATTAAAAAAGAACAAAATAAGGAACTATCACAAACTACTATTCATTGACAATGGTTACTTAAGTATAGATATTTTGGTAATTTTAACCTTGTTTGGTTCGTATTAATTTTGAAAAGAAATATGAGATCATTTACATTTATTATAAAACTATTAATCTCGGGGGTTTGGGTGTAACATGCCGGTTTCATCCAATATTAACACTAATAATATATATATAATACAACCTATAACCTATATCTACAATACATATTTTACAGCTAATACACAAGGTTCAATAAAACAAAGAAATTGTTTTATACATCAAATTATGGATGTATCACACTCAGTATTATTGGAGTCTAAAAGTATCTTAACGCAAGGTAGGGTAATCTATAAAAAAGGTCAGATCTCACCAAAATACGTTTGATTTCTTATCTTTTGGTTAAATTATGTCCACTGTCTTAATACTTCTTAACATATGTCAGTGGAATTTCTATTATTATGTTTCACTATAATTCTGGGTAAGTTGAGGTATTTCCATTTTCAATAGAACAGAGGGAGTTTGTGTTTAATTTTACTCAACCAAAACCTAGGTCTTCATCATCAATAATACCATTTTCCCTTTGTTGCAAACATATGTTTTCTTTAGAAATGCCGAATTTGTTTACTTTACTTTACCATGTATATATTTTGCACTTAAAATATAAACGTTTGGGTTTTGATATTTCTAATTTTAACTGTGGTTTTGCTTAA
>JAGFPH010027207.1:0-10113 GCA_018207615.1 Philaenus spumarius | reverse complement strand
ATTTTTCTTACAAGAGGCTACAGTATGCATCTTCATTTTTTTTCTAAGTAAACTTATATATAACCGATATATAAGCCCTATATAAAGTATATGGTTAATATATACAATAATTAATATAAAATTAATTTGTGATAAAATCTGAAAAAATAGATTGTACCTTTTTGTAATGTTAGTAAACACCTTTCTTTTCAAAGAAAATCAAAACAGACTTAAGTAAAAAGTTAATTTAAATCGCATAGTATGTTTATCTTTCGATCTTTTATCCCTTTATTATTTTCATTTCTGTATTTAATTACATTCGAGAAGAAAGGGGATTTTATAAACGAAAAGTTCAGTAAATCTTAGTTTTAAATTAAATATTAGCATAATAAATGAAAATTCTCTCTGTTGTAGACAAAAGTACGAGATTGAACGGAACGATGAAAAACATTAGTACAAAGTATATGTTCAGCAAATTAATTAAATACAGAAATACAAAAAGCCCTTAGTTTAATAACACGTTTGTGTAATAGAAAACACTGCTATTATAAATCCAGGCAGAATATTTTAGAACTGTATAATCATTGTTAATTACGGTACAATACAGTAATTCCAGTGCTTTGTTAATCATCAATAGGATTAGGATTTGTTTATGTTTTAAGGTATTTTCACCGGTACAAGTACTGTTTATTCAAAGAATAATAGATTTTCTAGATAAATAAAATAATTTATTTATTTGTAAGTACTGAACTAAATAAAAAATGACTTGAATAAACAATAATACTAATAGGGCAATCCACAATTTAAGATTATTGTATACGGGATTGTGATGGCATCATACCTTATCTTGGCTTGACTTGCACCTGCTTCTGTCCAACCTTTTACTGTGCCTAACTTCTACCCTACGTGCCTTAAGCCCTTCTCACACAATCCTTTAGTTTTTGTGAATACAGTAGTTCCATTCAGTATCAAGTAAACCTCTTAAAACGACGAGTGTGCCATACAGCTTATAGTTCCGAAAACACTTAAAGTAGTTACAGTAGATGATTTTTTCACATCTTTGACCATGTTTTCAATGATTTCACTAGTTTACCATACTTTTCCTCTTGATTTTCGACAGAGTCCGTGTTAACCGAATTTTCGCTTATCGAGTTACCCTCGGTCCATTTTATCTCAACTAACCGCGGCTCTAATGTAACTCAATATCTGGAGACGGCACAAGAAGCAATATCACATGAAACTGCACATGAAGGAAGGTAAGAAAATAGATAAAGGAGGAATTAATTCACCTATAATAACTTGCACAAACTGTATTTCAGTAATTCGTAGGTCAGTACAAAGGAATCAAAATTATTTATCTAAAATTAATAAATTTTTAGACGAATGTTTAAATATTGTAATATGTTAATCCAAATCATCTAGTTCGTTTATGAGCTTTGGTTATTCAGAACAAGCTTTACTTTACTTTTTAAATTAATTGCATCCCATCAAAACTTAATTATTATTCTCGACGAAAGTTAAAAGTTAAGTGCTAATATTTCAAGTTTAATCTACTATTTTAATACAGAGCCATTCAAGTAGAACTATTGTTTAAAGGCTCGGGTTACTCTTGTAGAATATAAATCACAGATTGAGCTTGAATGTAATTAAAGTTTTAATAACACTATATATATTACTTTAAACTTAGTAGGTACAGTTTAGTTTCAAATTTAATGGATTCTTTTATATTTAAGGAACATAAAACTCTACGATTAATCTTACATAATATCGTCTTTACATATTTGCGACAAGTTTTTATTGAGAAAATCAATTCATGTACGTTACGAAAATTTTAATATAGTATAAAGTGTATTCAGTTGTATCGATTCTTTTCGAAATCTAATTAGCCAATTTCTACGAAACTTTAACTGTTGTTTAATTTTCGTTCGTGTAATTTCAATTTTGTTCGGCTTTCTATTTCAAATAGCTTGGGAAATTATTTAAAACTAGGGGAGACCCCTGCGTGCTCCGCACGCCAACCCTTAATTGAACCTTCTAAAAACATACGTTATGTTTTATTTATAATAAAGGTGTAGGATTAATAATAACCTCAAAACTAAGATGGTAAATAATGTCAAATGTTCAAATTAAATTATTTCTTATATTTTATAACAGCAGTTATAATAATGGTTAAAAGAACCAGCAAGGCTCAGGTCTACACTTAAAAACCCTAACCTAAAAGCTAGAAATACAACAATAATTGCTTCAAATTTTGAAATCTGATGTTAATGGAAATATTGGAGCTAACAGCTGTATTATGTGTTATCAATTGGTTGCTATGGTAATAAATGTAAATATATGTGTTGATTTATCATTCTGGGCCAAACCTAAGAATTTTTTCCAACTAAATTTACAAATATTGGAATAAAAAAAGGTTTTTATCGAAATGAATTATAGCCTATGTTACTCAGGGATAGTGTAGCTTTTAATTAGTAAAACAGTTTTTTCAATTGGTTTAGTAGTGCCAGAGATTACCCCCTACATACAAACAAACAAACAAACAAACAAACACACAAACAAACAAACAAACTTTACCTCTTTATAATATGAGTATAGATATGAATTGAAACAATGATACGTAAACTCAATCAAATCAGTACGCAGTCTAAACCTTTTCAAATAAATCAAAACAGTAAATTGAAGAAATATGGCCTACCAAAAGATCGATATCAAAATGCTAAAGAAAATAATTATATATCTGCAAATTACAATTTAAAAAAGTGATTTGATAGCATCCATTTTGTTAACTATGGCTAACTCACTAAAGGTAAATTAAAGAGGGAAAGAAACATTGGTAATTCACTTTTAAGTAATTCTTGACAAATATAATATATTACCTGTCGGTAGTAATCAGTTCATTCATTGTGCGAGTGGACCAGGTACAAGAGGTTTACGACTACTGCACACAAGGGTCTTCCATAGTAAAATAAAGCTGTTTAGTTTTTAAATTGTTTTTAAAAGCTATTGATTTAATAAGCAATTTTAAATAGTAGTTGTTGAATATAGTATTTATGTTTTTAGTTTACAATCATTTTTTTATTTCATTTATGATTTCCCAAAATAACTTAGTAAACCAAAACGTTGTTAATGTACTAAAATTATAAAAAGTTATTTTAATCCCGAACTTTATCTTGCCACTTAGTAAACCTGGTAAATATTTGCTTTATGTTGAATGAAGCACCCAAATTAAACCTTATATTAGCTGAGCATTCAAAATTGCGTTGATGATATTAATCTAAATTTAACTGTTCCGTAAGAACAGGTTTAAAGAACCATTCCCCATGTTTAAGCGTTCCCACACATCTCTACTGTAATGATGTACCAACTGATACTAATTGAAAACTGTAATAAATGTAAAAATACATTAACTAATAGGCCTATTACAGTCAATATTTTATCTGATTACGTTTTCTTATATTCACTGTAGTATCTTATATTTTTCGGTTTAACTAATTAATTTAAAAGTAACACAAAGAGTTTTCTAAGCAATGTTTCATTTTTTTAATCATTGTTAAATCCCGTTTCACATGCGAAGATGTAAGTACAATAGTAATCTTCAGCAAATTCTAATTCGAATATGTTCATCTAATTTGCTGACAGTGTAGTAATTTAATTGCAAACACAAGCAAACCAGAAAGCAGTACCCTGGTTGACTGATTCCGCCTTGCTCTTTATTCAATAAATAGATTTGAACGTATAACTTTGATTAATTCCTTTTAACCCTAATATAAATGTGTATAACTGGTAATTCATTTATTAAATCATTTACGGGATATAAAATAGAACCTACGTTGTGCGTATAGCGAGCCTAATGAATCAGTTTAAACATCTTCGTTTCTTCTGAAACCCTGGTTGACTGATCCCGGCTTGCTCTTTATTCAATAAATAGATTTGAACGTATACGTTTGATTAATTCCTTTTAACCCTAATATAAATGTGTATAACTGGCAATTCATTTATTAAATCATTTAAGGGATATAAAATAGAACCTACGTTGTGTGTATAGCGAGCCAATGAATCAGTTTAAACATCTTCGTTTCATCTGAAACCTCACTATTTATCAGTGAAAAGAATCAAGAAAAACTACTTTTATAAGAATAACTATGGCACATAATTCATACGTTGGAGATGGGGTTATGCGAAGAAATTTTAAATGTAAGCCTTTAATTTTCAAAAAAATTAAAAGTCCCTTACATTTCCGTAAAGACCGTAATCTCATTTTCAAGTATATATTAATCACTTTTCATGTCGTCTTATATTCACAAAAAACAAAAACACAATAATAACAAAAAGTGCACAACACATCATTTGTAGCGCTACACGGATTAGGCTGGTTGGTGTACAACATCGCATCGTCTATGATATACTAAACCACTTACTTTTAACTGTGGTTATTGGCTAGTTCTATGTTGATAACCGATAGCTGTATCATAAAAGTCTTTGGATTAAATGACAGCGAATCATTTAATATGTTATCTGGGTTGTATTTTTGAATTCCTTGTAAATTTCGAATTGTTCTATGGCGTTCATTAATCTCCCCTTTACTTAAGTTCATCAAGTGTATCTTCAAGTTCAAAAAATAACTAACAGATTTACTTCTGAATCTGAATGACGTTATGCATATACTTGTCAACAACACTTATCATTGCTTCATTACTTGGAGGATTTTTGTGAAATCATTCTTTAAACTCTACAGAAGTTTGCATCACTCTAGGTCCACCGAAAATACTTGTTTCGCATGGGAGTTAAAGAGTCAACTAACCTTAAAAAAGAACGTAATAATAAGCAATATGGCTTGGCAACAACCAATAATATAATCAGCTGTTTTAAAAACTGACCACAAATGTTTTAATTTGAATAATGTTTGCGTTTTAGGATAACGTAATTCTTACATCCTTAATTCTTGAAAATAATACTCAAGCTAGGCTTAGATTATTGAATAATAAATATTTTAGGTGCAAACTACTAAAGATAAAACTGGAATATAGGTTTCAACCTTGTACTGACTACAATATAATGAAGAATAGTTTGTTCATAAAGGTCGTGTCAAGAACATAAACCGACAATTTCATTCAAGTCCGTTGCAGAAGCAATGTTTAATGTCGGATATTAAACCTTGCATAATGCAAGTTTCTTCCTTTCTTAGAAAACCTTCGATCTAAAATTGTGAAGGTATATGGTGTTGAATGTTGAATTAATCTTGTTATTTTAAAGCTATTGTTATACTAATAAATAGTTTTAAATTGATTAAGATAATTCGACTTAAATTCTATAAACATGTAAATGTTAGTTGAATTTCTAAAATCAGGCAATGTAACGCAACCGTTACATTTTATTTGAGAGTCACAGCTACTTGATTATATAATTTTGAGTCATGCAATTTTATGTTTGAGTTGCTCTAGTAAAACCAAATACTGGGCTGCAGAGAAATTTAAAACAAACTTGAACGACCTTTAAATGTTAATAAGTGATAACGGGAAATAACGTTGATACATAATTTTCCTATCGAGTAGGAAATACTATGGGACTTTTATTTTCGACTAACGTCCCATATTATTAGGTTTTTAATAGCCTAAACATACTAGAGTATAAGGGGCTCTGTTCTGACTCAAATGGAATACATGTGGATAAAAAACTACTTAAGATAAAAAAATAGGAAAAGTGAAGGATTTTGGACATTTTTTATTTTAAGGCGTAAAAACTGTGAAAATACTTACGTTGACTCTCAGAAATATAACAGATGAAACAGATGATGCGGATTATAAGCTTAACAAAATAATTTTGATGAAACAACTCAAGTTTGTTGAATGCATTTACATTCATTAAGATAGCAAGCAACTACTCAAATTTAAAAATATTTTTTATGTTACGTTCACTATGTAGAAGGAAACACAAACTAAAAATTAACAAAAAAAAGCATACTGGTACTCTATTATAATTTAAACATCTGTTGTTACATATTATAGATAAACAGCTGATTCAGATCAAAAGCATAATACAATTTTAGGGTAGGCATTTACTGAACCGAAATACATTTCTTGAAAACATTTACCAGGCAACAAATGTTCAGATTTATAATCAGGTAATGATTCTTCAGAGCCATAAGTGTTTAGGTTAGGTTTATATAATAACATCAATAATAAAGGTATATCCTACAAAGATGCACACTTATTAATGAGTATAAGATTCCAGCATAGCTGGATTGTGTATCCCAAACTTTTTACACATATGATTTGATATATAAAACTAAAATATTTTGGGGTAAACATACATATTACGCATAGGGTGTTAAGGAGATTTATTAGTGTTACTTATTTTCAAGGACACTCATATTAATAGTGAGACTCTAAAAATATCTCCGACCTAAATCACGGAGACTCAAGCTCTACTCAATTTGTAAGATTTCGACTGAATCATACAGTGTGTTTCGGAATTCTATACCAACACCTTTAGGTATTTGCTTTATGGTAATAAATCTACACAAGTTCCTAGTTGGAGTGAAAATATCTTTAGACGCACCGAACACTTTTTGAACTATTTAAAATATACGAACTCGCTATACGAGAGACGCTTTAAGGAAGACGTTTTGAGTTTTAGATTTTGTCAATTATTTGTCCTTCTTTATTTAATTACACACCTACGAATAAATACCAGAAATTTAATGTAAACGAAGAATCGTAAAAGAAGAAGAAACCGACGAAACAAAATAGGCTGCATTCACAAAAATAATATCCCAGATTTTGCATATTTCGTTCCGTCTTTTCAATTATATTATAAAGTTCTAGTAATAACTTTAAAAATACCATTTTTGTGCTTAGAAAACTAACAAGTTGGCTAGTTTTTATTTTCATATTACAGAAATATATAGTGTTTAAAACGTATAAATGTATTTTGCTCAATAATCACAATGTATTTTAAAAGTCACCAGATTTAAATAATTTACTAACTGCTCTATAACAGCAATGCATTTATTTACTCCATAATCACAATTTATTTTAAAATTCACCAGAATTATTTAATTTACTAACTGCTCCACAATCATAAAGTATTTTGCTCCTTAACAATGTATTTCGATCAATATTCGCAATGTATTTTGATTTATAATCACAATTTATATATATAAAAAAAACAGATACAATTAATTTTGGTATAACTATACCTACTAATCCTTTTTTGGTATAGTCTTACCTTTCTACGGCAGTTACGGGTATTCACCTATCATCAGAAATAATTTAAAAAAACATAATTAGGCATACACACATATTCCATGTGGAGGTCGTACCAAGTAAAATTATGCGGAAGATCCACGCACTATTCCGACAACGTACCCGTTATACTGTTGAGATAGTATAAAACAATAGAGCTTAATTTACTAACTGCTCCATAATCGCAACATATTTTGCTCCATAATCACAATTTATTTTAAAAGTCATCAGATTTAATTAATTTACTAACTGCTCCACAATCGTAAAGCACTTTACTCCTTAACAATGTATTTCGCTCAATAATCTCAATGTATTTTGCTCTGTATTTACAATTTATTTTAAAAGTCACCAGATTTAATTAATTTATTAACTGCCCCACAATCATAAAGCATTTTACTCCTTAACAATGTATTTCGCTCAATAATCTCAATGTATTTTACTCTGTATTTACAATTTATTTTAAAAGTCACCAGATTTAATTAATTTACTAACTGCTCCACAATCATAAAGCATTTTCCTTTTTAACAATGTATTTCGCTCAATAATCTCAATGTATTTTGCTCTGTATTCACAATTTATTTTAAAAGTCACCAGATTCATTTAATCTACTAACTGCTATATAATCACAACCCATAATCAC
This sequence comes from Philaenus spumarius, assembly GCA_018207615.1. NCBI lineage: Eukaryota > Metazoa > Arthropoda > Insecta > Hemiptera > Aphrophoridae > Philaenus > Philaenus spumarius. The sequence goes on along the minus strand of JAGFPH010027207.1, from coordinate 2,250 downwards.
ATATATTACTAATAATTATAATGAGTTGGCTAATCATATAAAATAAATGATATCTCAGACTTAATGTGTTAAATTTTTAAAAGTTATTGGCTTACACTCATATAGATAAGTCTTAAAGTAGATTATAATGTTTGTTAATCGCCATTCCAAATATTGGTATTTATTAATAAGTATATGAACTTACCCGTCGTTTAAACGACAGTAGTATAAGGATATTGCAGACGGTAAGTTCATATACTTATTAACTTAAAGTAGAGTTTTATTTTAATCCTTCAACATTCTTTTAACAATTTAAAAACAACATCTCTCGAAGGTAAATATATTAATTATTTATAGAAGAATCTGTTTCTTAAATTGAAAACGAGAGTAAAGAAACACTTTTCAAATTCAGTTAAACTGGTGGGCAGAGAAAGACGCTTAAAAAAAACAATTTAATATTCCTTTGTTGGTTCACATAGGCTGAAGGAAAGTCTTTTCCATTTGTGATTTTAAATAACGAGATATTTTCACGCATTACTGCAGCCAGAGGCAAATCGGATTTAGATCCACACGGGATGATGTGAAACATTTAACTATAATTTTGTAAATATTTTTCGTATTTACATTCTGTTCGTAAAAAAATACGCAATGTATAATAACTAGTTGTGGACTATATTAAATTTTACTAAATATTTAAACATATATTCTTATGGTGTCATAGAAGCTTAATAAGAAAGTTAATTTATTTTAAAGTGTGAAAATTGTGAAAACTCTTGTGTACAATCCCAGCAACATAACACATAAAACAGCGGATTGGATCAAAAGCTTGGCAACAATCAAATTATCAAATGTATAATAATAAATGTATATCAATTATTCTTCAGCTTTTTTAGATTATGTTAACAAAATAAAAGCAAACAAAATGGCAACGAAATGGCTTAGTATATTATAATTCGAACATTTATTGTTACATGTTATAAATAAAATAATTGATAAACTTAACACAATTTTAGGCTAGGTCTATACTGATCCAACACACCTTTCTTAAATGCATTTACATGTATTACCATAGCTACCAACTTGGCAAATTTGTTTTTAGGCATTATTCGTCACTACCAATATTTATTTTTTTAACTTCATTTTTTGTGAACTATATTAAAAACCACAACTAAACAAAACCACCGTATTTTACGAAAACTAATGGGGAATTGACTAGTTTAATGCATTACAATATAAACGGAGAATATAATTATAGTGTCAAATAGCTTATGTGGATTATGTCTTCTTAGTTTTTTTTATAAATTCATGTTTTATAAGTAAATAGGAGTTTTTACCAAGATAAAGCAGTTAATTTATCTTGGGAAAAATCGTTTTTACTTAGAAGAATTAAAATTTATACATAAGAGTTCTTCATACAAACTGGATTGAATTTGGGTCTAAACAATATTGAATTTATTAAATACAGAGGTATCCTTATTGAAATTGTTTATTTATATAATTATTTTTAATTCGTAATAAATTAAATACTTACACGTTTCCTCAGCAAGGGTTAATTTAATTAAATTACAAGTGAAAAACATGGACCAAGACCGGGATTTGAACCCAGGACCTTTACCTTTCCGTGGTAAAACTCTACCAACTGAGCTATCCTGATCCCTCCCGATATTGGTCGATGTTATGTCACTTGTACGGTTCTACAGCATTTATGTACTAATTCACTGAATACCTCGCATTGCGACATTGAAAACAATCTTAATTATTTTTGCAGCCTACAGTGGTGTTATTCAGTCTAGTAGTTCATAAATGCAGTAGAACCGTACAAGTGAGATAACATTGACCAATGTCTGGAACGATCAGGATGGCTCAGTCGGTAGAGTTATACTATGGAATAGTAAAGGTCCTGGGTTCAAATCCCGGTCTTGGTCCATGTTTTTTTCACTTGTAATTTAATTTAATGATATAATTAGAGTCAAAAATGTATGTTAAAGATCAATATTTACCGTCGTTACTTTCTTAATTGACTTCTAAATGAGCAAGATTTCTAAATTTGGAATAAATTATAACTTTTCACTTAAAAATTTTAGTACATTTTCTCTACATCAACGAAATGTCAAATTTAAGGTTCTAAGTAAAAATGAAACGGCGAGTAAACTTCGTTGGAGTATTAATGAAATTGTCGTTCTTAGAGAAGATATAATTTTTATTCTTTTACTAGAAAAATTTCTTCCCTTCGCTTTATTTTGTAATTAATTTTTCAAACATTTGTAATAA
>JAGFPH010027206.1:0-10113 GCA_018207615.1 Philaenus spumarius | reverse complement strand
AAGAACACATGAAAACACATACTGGAGAAAGACCTTTTAAATGCAAGGAATGTATATATACTTGTGCTCAATCGGGTACCCTTAAACGACACATGAGAACACATACTGGAGAAAGACCATAAAACTGTAAGCAGTGTTTATATTTCCCAATGTAGAACTAAAAAGTTTTTATATAAATGTATTTTATGTGAAATAACATGTTTTATTTGATACCTAAGTTATGAGATTTCATCCTCATATCATTGGGTCAACAAATAATAATTCTTTTCTACCTTTTATTATTCTAACTTTTCATTTTTAGTGTTTAAGAAATGTACATATTTTTGCATTCTGTTTAATTAATTCGGTTATTAAATATCTTACGGAATTTATTTTTGACATAATATTGTTTTCTGAGCCAATGGCCCCTAACCAAACTGTATATAACCAAATAGGGGCACTATGTTTGCAGTACAATTGATTTTAAAATCAATGTGAATGTAACAATCAAAAGTGATATTAATTTAATTTTTTTTGTCCGACAATTGAATACAAAACTGTTAATTGCTGAAGTTATCGGAAGAAATTCTCATAACAAGGTGTTTATTGTTTAGGTTGGTATTTCTTTTCTTCTATATACAGAGTATCTCATAAGTCGGTGAACGGAGTTTTAATTTTGTAACCATTGCAGATTACACAACAAAACTTAGTACATATTTTTTAAGTGAAAACTTCTTTAGCGGCGTTGGACACTTTTTGCTTGGGGAAAAAGCATTGAATTCGCGACCGTTACCACTCGAGATATAGTATGTATTATATATATATATGTATGTACGCAACGCGAATATACTACATAGCACTTCTTATTGGGAGAGGAAAAAGCATCAAACTCGCGACCGTCACCGCTCGAGATATAGTATGTATGTATATATATATATATGATATTTGTGTTATATGTATATTAAATACCAAAGTCAGCAAAGTCATTAATGTTTTAAATTTTTGACAATATATTGACTTGTGTAATTTGTTGACCTTATTTTCCTCTAATATTAATAGGCCTACTGATAAAAAATATAAATCCGTCATAGAAGTTATCACTTCCAACGTGTGGTCTTAGGCACACCCAATGATTTTTTTTTTTACTAAAAAAACTAATTTTTTGAAACAATTATAATATTTTATCACCTTAAGAGAAAGGCTCGCAGTTAGGCGGAGGAAAATCTTAAATAGGATCATTGTTCGAGTTGTACATCAAATTAAATGTCTATCATAGAAAACACAATGCCGCAAATCAGATATCAAAAAGTCCACTCTACAAAAAATGGCGGCCGTTTTAAGTTTCAATATTGTACATTTTGAAAAAGGCTTAATTCTATTTATATTAGCTTTGAAAGCAAAACCCCAACAATCCACACTAGAAATAGCTGCTGAGGTGCTTCACCTGCCAAGCTGCAGAAGGAAAACAGTTGGAGCATTTATTGTAAAAAAGGCAAACTGTTATGGAAGTTTATTGGTAATTGTTATATTTTAACATGTTGTAAACATTTATAATTTGAAATAAAAATTGTTCCTTATCCTCCTCGTAGACCTTTCCCATTGAAGATGACAAGTCACTCACTATCAGACTTGGGATTAACGATTTAAAAAATTCGTTAAAAATATGGGTAACTTTTAACCTAATCGTTAGTTTAAAAAGTAATTAACTTTTAACTCTTAATCGTTAAAATATTGGTTAACGATTAAAACTAACGTCAGTTAATTTGGCGGATGCCTGGAAAGATTTGTCACCTTGGAAATGCCGGCCGGGTGAGTGGTCCTGGCGTCACAACATTCAATATTTCTTAGTTTTTGTTATTGCTTATTGGCCGGCCGGAGGGGATGGAGTGTCTGAAGATAGAACTAACGGTAAAGTTAGCTAAAGGTAACGAAATCAAACAAAACAACGCCGTCAACACGCCCATCAGTGTCATTCAATTAGCCCTTGGGTATATGCATGGCATTCCAGTTGGATAGTTTTGTTAATTTTTTATAAGTTGTTTAGTTATTTTGCCCTGTTGTAGTGATTCACAGTTTAGATTTTATTTAGTGAGTTAGTGATTTTTAATAGTGAGTTAGGTCTAGTAGAGAAGTATTTAAATTTGTTACTTCTTTATTTTAATTTTATTATGTCTTTATTGTGGCCAGGCATTCAAACTTTTATGAACAAATAACAAGAGAGGGAAATAGTTTAACATTTAAATGCCTATTGTGTTTACCAAAATTTAAAACAATCAAGGCTTCAGCAACTTCTGCCTCCAATTTAAGGACCACTTAAAGGTACCGGTAAGTTATGTTTTAGGTTGTTGTCTATCCAATTTTTGTCATCTATTATTGAGATTTGTGTTTTATTATAGGGCATACGTTCAAGGGCGTTTGCATATATTATAGGACGTTTGCAATCATATTTTAAAAAATTTGCCAAATATAGTAATTATATACCAATTCGAAAATGTTCCATAGTTTTTTTGTAGAGAAAGGTTCAAAGAATTCGTATATGCCAGTAAAAAATTGATAGATGTAAATTTTACTAAGTTATTACCTCAAGAAACAAAAAATATTCAGTAATGAAAAGAAAAGGTTCATCTTTAGACCTATATAAAAAGTAGTAAAAATATTTTGCATTTTTTTTCAAAACGTACAAAAGTTTTGAAATTTTGTTCTAAAAGGAACTGTATAAAAATATTTATCAATTTCAAATTTATTATATTGAAAATACCAGTTTTTATGTTCCTACTACAAGACCGCTAACAAAACTAGGCCTAGTTTGAATAGTAATGTAGAGTGTAGTTAAAGCAAAGAATTAAATTGCATAATTGTAAAATGTTGTTTTCTAAAAGAATTCATTTAGTGGTCCACGAATCACTAAATGATATCAAACGAATAAAAAAATCTGATAGGTTCCGAAAAATTGCCGCGAATTACAAAACTGCAGATAGGGAAAACCATATCCTATGGGAAAAGATTTGTGTGTTATGTTTGTGACATATAGATATTAACACCTATAAATCCTATACTGTAATTCAATTATACATAAGATACAGTGTAATATATGTGAGTTTCAGGGATTTTAATCACTTAAATTAGGGTATAACGTAAAGGGGGTCATAATGTAAATTTTGGACATTTTAGCTTATTTTAAAGGACTTAGTATTTTCATAAATAAATAATAAACATAGAAATTCAAAGGGAATGCAGACGTTTCTAATAAATAATATAAAATAATAAATCTTACTTAATATCTTATTTCAATTTTGAATTCAATCTTGTTTAATCTATTCAATTGTATTCACGATATTCAAAATACAAAACATAGAACAGTGTTGGGGAAAGTTGAAGAAGTGATTCACTAAATTTCTAGCCCATAAGTAATAAATATTGAGAGACAATTGCAGACTGTGAAGAAACTAAATTTGATGTATTATGTTGGTAGTATGTATAATTCATCTATGATGCTGTGACAAACAAGGACAGGATTTTGGTTTGTGATGTTGGTACTAATCATGAGTCGACCTAGGGAGACATATTTGCGGTCCCCTGGCTTTATCACGCGATATGACGTCACATACAGGAAAAGGACGCCAAAAAAGTAAAAGCTTGGTTCTCAATCGTGCAGTAGACTTGATAGAGTGAGGACCTGTTTGCAGGTGGCTTTGTGAAATGTATTCACCATGTAGTTCTTAGCGGTAATTGAGGTTTAATTACCGTTAAACAATGTATTAACAAAAGTAGAGACAGTGCCGTGCACTTATTCGTAAGACGACGTAAATTTGTGCGTAATGTGGTACGAGAAAACTAACTTTGAAAATCTTGAATAATAGCGTCGGTATAGTCTAAGAACGTTTCGCATAAAAAACCTTTCAACAAGTGTCTAAGTGAATCCAATACGACGAGGCTAGAGTGCTACGAACTAAAAATATAAAGGGGTTGTTGTTTTTTAAATTCATTTCAAAGATTTTGTAAGTTTTTTTTTAATAATTCAAAAGTGCACTATAAAATAAAGAATACGTAAGTAATAATTTTAAGTTTAACTAAGTCTGCATTTGAATATTTTAATAATATAAGTTGCTATAGATTTAGAATGAAATGATTAATAATTATTATGTATGCTTGAGTGTCTGAGTTTGCTAAGCGTGGTTATGATTTGCCAATATATCTTTTTGATTTATTTGTGTGTTTTAAAAAACTGAAATGAGGCATTAAAAGATTAATGCAACTACTATGCTTTCTTAATTTGAGTCCTTTCCTTCCCAGAAGTACTTTATGGTAAATCGAACCTTGCAATTAGATATTAACTTCAGTGTAGTTTATAAGTGATACAAAATGGCGACGGTTGAGAGTGGGAACAGTACGTTTTGGCGGTGTGAACTCTGTGTGTAGAAACACAGATTCCGTGCTCCTAGGACGAATTGCCCTGTAGCTATCAACTGTACGCACAGATGTAATAAATTAATGCGTAACAGAGATTTGATAGTCAACTGTGATACACACAGATCTGACTCCACCATAACCTAACTTCAATTTTGGGGTTATGTTTGATTGTTTTGTTGTGAATAAGGGAGTAATGTGTTGTAATATTTTGAATTGATAATTAATAAATAAAGTAAAGTGTATGTATTGAAGGTAGGATATTACAAATAATTGTTACGCAGTAAAGGATTTATTTTATTAAAATTAACTTAGAGAAAATTTGTCAAAATTAATTATTATTTTTTTTTTTACTTTTTATTAATAAATTTGTTTGTAAACGGCTTGTGTAGGCACAGCACGTTACAAAATGGCGCCCGAACTTCTTTACCATAAACGAAACCACTGGGAGGGGAGACTTTGATGGAATCATAGTAGTTGGCTATATTTCAAAATTTAACAAAGTTTAAAAGTTAATAAAGTAAATTAATAATAAATAATCAGGGGTTAATAATTAAAAAATACGATGGCAGAACTAAATGATTCTGGAATTTTAATATTAAATTAATAAAATATAGTCTTTAGAAGACTCAAATAAATTAGCAATGGAGAATGCAATAAAAATTAATAATGTGGGTGGTAGTGATGATTCGAAACAAAGTTCAGGAGTTAGATTAGAAATGATATTTAAATATTTAGAAAACTTAGACAAAAAATCTGATAATTCTAAACAAGATTTGAATAGTAGATTCAAAAAATTAGAAAATACGTTTGATAACTATAGACTAGAACTTAAACAGGATTTTGATAAATGTAATAAGAGATTTGAAGAAAATCTGAGTGAGTTTAACCTAGAAATAAGTCAAGAAGTAGCAAAACTTGATCAGCCGTTAGAGGTTTCAGATGTTCACTATATTTTATATTTTCGTTAGGCGTTATAAAAATGAAAAATGAATTTAATATAACTTGTTAAAAATAATTAATAAAAATTTTTTTTAGGTTAAGCCTATACTAGTTTTCTTTACCTGTTGTCTTTTTACAACTTACAACTCAGGATCGTGGAGTTCCTGAACAAGTACTCGCTGGAATATAGGATAGTGAAATTAAACTATAATGGTTCACATAACAACTGATTTTTTTATTGGCCGCTTTAGCCCTGCATGTTGTTTTCTTTATTATATCGAGTTACAAAAAGAATTTTTACAATCTTATAAATCACTTTGACTAAAAATGTAGCCAAACAAATAACATAAATCAATTTAAATTAAAAAAAATATATGGTACATGTTCGTAGCTAGTTCATGTTCGAATTACTTTCACATTATTTATTTAAGAAACTTGAAAAGTTCGCCGATCGTAGTGCACACCATTGTCGATGATAGTTATTAGTTCTCGTAAAAATTCAAATCAGTTCTTCAATAACTCACAAAGAACACCCTTTACGACTTGATGAACAATAAATGTTACATATTTAAACTTTTTATTAATGCGCAGCGCGCAACACTTCAAGCATGCTCACCGCTTGAACTCTAGTTGACAAGTGACGTTAGCATCTTTCTCTCCACCGCTCAGAAACGTCTGACGACACAGATGTTCACAGTTGCGTCCGATCTTTTGGATACTAGCTATGCGTTCTTTCTGGATCTTGGATGTTGAAAAGCACGTAGACCTTTTTTCCAGGAAATAGCTTGCAGGTGTTCGCTTCTTATCTCGTCTAGACTGGTGCAGATATTGCTTTTCTAAATGCGTCTCGAAACTTGTAGCCTATACTTTCCGCGTCTTAAAGTCATTGCATAAACTGTCTATTCTTTAAACTCACATATAGATTGAATATAATAATTACTTTTAATACTTGTCTGCCTTTTACATTTATTCAAATTAATAATTAATTTTACTTTTAAAATTTTGTCTGCCTTTATGAAATATTGAACCGACTCATGTCCTATGCAATTTCCCTACCTTTTACTTTTAATCGTGAAGCTTTAGTTTAACTCTTTTTTATTTCTTTATTTAACCTTAATTCAACAATCTTACAAAAACCCCTTTGTTCATGAAGAAAATTTCTTGAAATTTACCTTTATGAACAAACATTTACTATTTACTATGACTTATAAAAAAATTCCCCCAAAAAAAAATCAAAATCCCAAAATTCAAAATCCCCAAAAATCAAAATTTAAAAAAAATCAAAGTCCCAAAAAAATTTTATCAAACAATGCACAGAAGATGAATTGATTCGTCCACCTTCAAATAAACAAAGTACCATCTATAACAAAAATATTCAAATTAGTTTCAACATTTTACATAACATAAAATAACATTTTACATTTCAACTCAACATTAAAATACAAAATCAAAAAATAACTCTTCTTTAATCAATAAACCTTTTTCACAAACATTCATACTTCTTCATGATTTTAAATAACATTCCAAAGAAAAAAGCTTTTTATAATTAGGCCTACTTTAATAACAATATTGAATAATTCAAATTACACAATATCAAAATTCAAATATCATTCACACTTTCTATTCACACAACAAATTATATAAATAAAAAAAATTACTTCAGCGCTTTATTCAAAACTACCCACCCCCTTCTTGTTCAAAGAAACTTCTTATTTGGCATTGCATCTGTCTTGTCATCTTATAAGAACAATACAAAATTAGTATTATACCTTTTGTTGGTAATGTATATCACTAAACCATTATCCTAAATCTACAAAGGTTTATGATACCTACAAACATATATCACCAGAGTTCACCTTGTCGGATGAACACTGGTTACTTGGCCGTTTTTTAAAAGACGTATTACTTTGAAATCATCAGACATGGTTCAACGTTATTATCTCTTTGACCCATAACATTGATATTTTGAACCATGCCTGACTACATCCTGACCATGCAGGTTCACATAAATTAAATTATGTATACATTCTCATAATATAAACATTACAATATCATATATTATCAACATAATATACTCACTAGTCTACGTTACTATTATTTATACCTCTAACCTAAACAGTTACCTATTTTGGCGTAGAGTTGTTTTGCGTAACGTAGTTCCACTACATTGTAGGTTCCTACCTCTTCACCATTTGTCACGTCCTCTAAAACATAGGCATTCTCCATTTTTATTGCCCTTACCCTGTATGGTCCTCTATATAACAAAAAGAATTTCTTTATCTCCTTCTTGAGACAAGCCGACAAGTAATGATTCTTTATTAAGACTAAATCTCCTATATTATACCTTACAGGTTTTAAATTCTTATCGTGAAAACGCTTTCTCTGTTCTGCCTTCATCTTTAAATTTTTTCTTGTTAATACCAATTTTTCTTCAAACTCTATCTCTCTGTTGTCAGGAAATTCTAAAAATTCTCTATATATCCTAGGACATCTTTCTTTGTAAATCAGTTCATATGACGTAAAATTAGTTGAATCATGAATAGAGTGATTTATGCACCTTTCTATAAATCCTACATATTCTGGCCACCTGTTATGTTGTTCGTGGACGTAAATACGGAACATTTTTCCAAGTTCCCTCATGCACCTCTCACTAGGATTACTTTGTGGATGATAAACAGAAGTATGTCTTATGTGAATTCCTTCCCAGCCCAATGTTTCATACCATACTTGCGACTGAAATTGACTACCATGATCACTCAGGATAACCTTTGGTTTTCCAACCTCACTCATGTAATTCTTAACTATTTTATCTGCCAAAACCTGTGAAATTGCTCGTTTTACTGGATAAAGCTTTATAAATTTAGAAAAAAACATCTACCATAACAAAGATGTACTTTACCCCCCCCCCCTCTACCAGTTGGTAGTTCCCCAAACAGATCTACTTCAACTAAATCTAACGGTTTCTCTGGCAAAATATTAATCATTAACCCCTCTTGTTTTTTATTACTAACCTTACTTTTTTGACATAAATCACATCCCCTTAATTTCATTCTAACTATTTTTTCAAGTTTTGGATAATAAAAAGTTTCTCTTAACATACGATAACATTTTCCACCTCCTATGTGGCCTTATCTCTCATGACAATCATCAATTATGGTACTAATCATCGTACTCGGTGTACAAATCTTAAAACTATCCACTTCATTACTTTTTCTAAATAAAACATCCTGATGTATTACAAAAAACCTATTTAACTCATCATAATTTTTACCTTTTGTTTTCAAATTCTCAATAATTTCTTTATACTTTAAATCTTTTAATTGTTCCGAAACTAAATTTTTGAATAACTCTTTTACTTTCTTGTCTCTAAATTTTGACTGTTTCTCTAATTGCATTTTGTAAATTCTGATCACGCCCTCTTCGTTCTTTCTAATTATTTCTTTATTATCAATTCTAGACAATGCGTCTGCAACCACATTATCTTTCCCAGGACAATATTTAATTTCTAAATTGTACTCCTGTAAGTACAACATCCACCTTAATAATCTCCCATGAGTTAAGAGGGGGCAAAAGACAAAAATTATTTGTAAATCATGCGAGCCTATCGGAACATATTGGAACTTCTACGGTGCCGTTTTACATGGAAGCGCAATGAATTTACTACGAAAAATAGTTCTGTCTCCCCCTCTCCTTCTACTACAGGCTTCTCCAACCTTTTCCCCTGTCTGTGTCCCGCCGATGCGGCAGTTCTATGAGTAGAGACTAACATCCGTTTACTTACGAAATATTTTGACCTTGATCAGCCTTTTCGGCTGTCAGCACTAAGCCTTGTCAACATTTCTTTCCTTATTGCTTAGTGCTTCTGCTAATTCCTTACGGCTTCTTCTAAAGATAAATAAGTAGCGAATTTAACTGACATGGAATGTGTTTTGTTTACTGTTTAAGCCTATACATAATTTATTTTAGTAATGAAATGTTTTTATTAGTTTACAACAATTATGTACTAAATAAACCCTTGATCCTTAGAATGTTGTAATTTTACCTCACATCAACAAATTTGCATTAATATTTATCTGAAAAACATTAAGTGTGATCCAAACTTTATGGTTCATTATTTTCGGAAACTAATGAAACAATTTTTACACTGGATTATTATAACTATACAAACCATATCACATGTTTTAAGATGGCGGACACTTCTTTTTCACTTTTCAAGTTTCATGAGATAAAAGATAAGGATTATTTGGTTGAGACGAAAAAGGATTCTACCACAAATTAGGAAAAATACTGATTTGTGCCAATTTAAAATATCATCTCTTTTTAAAATTTAAAATGCTGACAAGTATTTATTTCTCAACAGTTAATAAAATTTAGTTCCACGATTAAAAATATGTTACATTTAAATTTTTTTATTGGTAAACATGTTTTATGTAAGTCTATTTTAGAGAATCCAATAATTTGCAACGACAGTGTTCAGAACATCAATATTTAGCAGTTGCAGTGTTGGAGTGATTGAAATAAAAAAGTACTCATTATTTTGTCTGTGTCGGAAGCTGCATTTATTCATTATTAAACGTATATTTCTAACAACTTAAAATCTAGTATAACCTAAAATTGTAATATACCAAATTGTATTATATTTAATTAATATTTCATTTAGGCAAATGCATGGAGTCATTTTAAAATACCTTGTTACTTTATGTTCATACACAAACAATATTACGAAAAATTCTAAAATCTATCTGAGAAACAAATATGTAAATTATTTACAAAATAGTTAAATTA
>JAGFPH010027205.1:0-10113 GCA_018207615.1 Philaenus spumarius | reverse complement strand
TTGAAAACTGTAATTTAGAAAGAGAATACTAAATTATTGTCTATCATCAGGATGAGGAGGAGGAGGAGGAGGAGGAGGATGGGGGTTTAATATTCGTTACACATTGATTATCCCCTTCAGTCGAACGATGGACGTGAGACGAGCTATTGCGGAGGAGCTTCACAAACCTGCGAGAAGAAATTTCAAAACTAGGCGTGTGACTCTGAAAGGGTTAAATGACTTGTACCAGGCGGATTTGGTCGAGATGATACCGTACGCTAAAGTGAATAAGGGTTACAAGTACATAATGACCGTTATAAATTGTCTTTCCAAGTTAGCTTTTGCCGTACCTATAAAGTCGAAATCGGGTTTGGAAGTTGCCGATGCTTTAGAACCGATATTTGAAAATCACAAGATGAAACATTTCCAAACCGATCAGGGTAAGGAATTTTTCAACGCACACGTGCAAAAGTTAATGCGAAAGCATAAAATAAACCATTACGCGACCTATTCAGAAAAAAAAGCTTCCATAGTGGAAAGATTGAACCGTACTTTGAAAAATCGAATGTGGCGCGAATTCACTGCCCGCGGTAGTTACGAGTGGCTCGATCTGTTACCGGGTATAGTAAAGTCGTACAATAACACAGTGCACAGTACCATCGGTATGAAACCCGCTAAAGTTTTAAAGAAACACGAGAAAATACTTTTAGACAAAATTGTTGGTAAGCCTTTGAAAAGCGATCCTAAATTCAAATTGGACGATAAAGTGAGAATTTCCAAGTATAAAAAGACCTTTGCTAAAGGTTACCTACCCAATTGGACAAACGAGGTGTTTACAGTGTACAGCATTGTACCTACAAATCCGCCCACGTATGTTTTGCGAGACGGAAAAGGTGAAATCTTAAAAGGCGGGTTTTACGGAGAAGAGTTGAGCAAGTCAAACATTGGTGATGTTTATCTCGTGGAAAAAGTATTGCGTAAGAAAGGAAGCAAAGTTCTTGTGAAATGGCTTGGTTTCGATAGAACGCACAACTCGTGGATAGATAAGAGTGACCTCGTAGTGTGAGACCGGATATGGAGGCTCGGTAAGCAGGGCTTAGTGCCGATCGTGTAGAGTCTCGGCGTTAAAAAGGTAAACTCTAATAAATATACTTCAGTTTGTATTCACAATGCGTATCGAGAGTATGTCGCACGCGCTTCCGATGTCAAATTTTGACGATTACCTGCCGGAAAGAAACACGACGAAGAAACGTCACAGCCCGATATTGCCCGATACTATTAGGTGTATAGTCTGCGGCCCTTCGAATTGTGGTAAAACGAATGTAGTATTTAATCTGTTGTTCGATCCGCAAGGGTTGAACTTTGCAAATGTTTACGTATTCTCCAAATCCCTCCATCAGCCAAAATACAAACTTTTGGAAAACGTTTTCGAAAATTCCGGTATCGGATATTTCCCCTATACGGACAACGATAATGTCGTTCCCCCCGACAAAGCCGAACCGAACTCTGTTATGTTGTTTGACGATATCGCGTGTGAAAAACACGACAATATACGCGGATACTTTGCAATGGGCCGTCATAACAATATAGACTCGTTCTATTTGGGACAGACCTACAGTAAAATACCTAAACAGTTGATCCGGGACAATGCAAACCTTTTGGTAGTATTTAAACAGGACGAGATGAATTTACGACACATTTTCACCGATCACGTCACGCCGGACGTATCGTTTGGAGTTTTTAAAGATATCTGTGCTCTCGCTTGGAAGGATAAACACGGATTTGCGGTCATCGACAAAGACAGTGAAAAAGCAGACGGACGCTATCGACTAGGTTTCGATCGGATTGTAAAAGATATATAATGCGTATTTACACGTATAACGATATCAGCCCGTATGCTACTAACGCTATAAGATTTTCTAAACCAAAGTCAAATCTTTGTGCCTGGTACTATCCCGATAGAAAACAGTTTTGCGGTAACTATTGTAGTCGTAAACACGACGGTGTATTTAACAGACGGTGTTGGAGACACAAGAGATGCGGAAGATACAGTAAAAGTTTACCACCCATAATTATACTGATGATTACATCGGGTCAAAGGATTTACAACAGGGACGCTTGGGTAAAGTTTTTATACGAGAGCGAAAAGAAAGGTGTCCCGCTGGAACTAGTTATTTACAACGAACACATGTTGAAAGGTACCGTACGGCATTCTCAAAATTTAATCTCACGGTTCAGGCCATTTCCCGACTTTTTCAACCGCACCGTTACACCCGATCACGGCAGTATAAACTACACTCAGGTTTACCTGGATATGTTGCAATACGGATGTTCATTACCTTATGCATCCAGGTGCGTAGTAGTTAGCGAGAGGACTATACCTATTCGCGATCCGGTTTACGTCTATAGGTTATTGCTCAGTTCAAAGTGTTGCGCCGACGTTAGTTACAATGTAAAGTTTGGACCGTTACCTAAACGACTACCGCGCAGAATGCGTCGAAAATATTTTGAAGCCGTAAACAACAAGGCGCAGAGTATGTTTACCGTCGAGTTTCTTAAACTAGCTCTGCCCGCTGTGCCGAATCAATGCGCGCATTTCGGTCTATCGTTCGACGGTCGAAAATATTCCATCGCTGATCCGATACAGCTAAACGCGTGGCGCAAATTTACAGGTGCAAATTTAGACGAGTTTCTCTTGCTCAATTCGTTCCTGTTGGACACAACCGCGTCTAGGCCTATATCCGAACTCAAACGACATATGCAAGACACACCTGCAAGTGATCACCTCATTGTGGCGGAAATACCCGAGTGGCGTGATAATGTAAAACGAAGATTTGTTTTCACCGACGTAAACAGAGTAGAACACATTCCGTATTTTGATAATCATATGCGAAAGTATTGGAAGGGGAAGGGTAGTGTACTAAAGGTCTCGGCAGGAGATGTAGTAGGCTACCTGTTGAGGGAGAAAAAGTATGCGCTCTTTTTGAGATCTATAGAATTACCATAAATAGAATATTCAAAACGAATGTCCGTTCATTTTACGAAATGTCGTCGTCTGAGCAGGTCACCCTCGAGATTAATCGTCTCAGGGAAGCTATCAAGAGGAAATATCAACAGATGCGACACGGAGAAGTGGATACGGAACGGTTTCTCGCGAAACAGTACAAACCGATTATCAGTGAGCTGTCTAAAATACAGGGGAGATTTGATGATGTAAAAACAGAGATCAAGGACGAACCGACGGTCTTTGACGAACCCTCCCCAACTGCGGGGGCTTTTGATACTCCTCCTCCTCCTCCGCCTCCTCCTCTTCGTGGGCCTAGTTTTATCGAAACGGAAACAGTTGCGGAAACACCCGAAACCTTGACCGATTTATTGTCAACTCCGCAAGGCCGTACCGAAGCAACGGAGTATGTTCAAGAAACGTTCAAACATCCCCTTACACGTAGGTACATGCTTAAAATGATAACGGATACAGCTAAGATAAAGGCTATAGATAACATTTACGGTCCGAGAATCAAAAACGAAGAGCTCATGGTCGGAGATAAAAATCTACAATTTTCCGACGAAGGGGAAATTACGATAGACGGTACTAACTATAAAGGGACGGTGGGACTGTACGAGTTAATATTTAAACGATCGCCCAAAGCCGGTGTGTACTCCGAGGCGGACTTGGCCGCCTACAAAGATATCTGCTTGAAAACAAACGCGCACAAAAGACAATACGAACCGCAAGGCCCGATCAATCGTAACCCAAGGTCGGTTAAATACAATAAAATTATAGTACAATTGTTCCCGCCCAAAACGTATGGTGGAAAAGGTTACGCGTACTGGGACGATCCTAACGAGTTGTGCGATCGATTGAGACTCTTATTAGTATCCAATGACGCGGGTCATACGGGTCATGCTAACGAAATCGCGTCAATCGTGGAAGAACTACGGGAAGCGGGGTTGATAAAAGGTCTTGGTAACCGAAAAATCAGGTCATTGATAAGATGAGCGTCGACAAATTCGGACGTTACTCTGAGGCATCAGCCGCCCAAAAACAGGGTCCTAAAGGCGTGGGGTACAACCTTACGCCCGAGGGGCACTATGATATTCAGAATAAATTGTTGCGTAATTTAGGCGAACCTGTAGCCGATAGCGATGCTGTCAACCTGGGTACTTTGGGTAAAAAGTGTTTAACGTTTGACGAGACGATTAAAAAGTACAACACTAAAGGTATCCCTTTGGGGGGATTGAGTACTCCAAAAGAGAAAGACGATGTCGTGACAAAGGAATATCTCGAATCCCTATTACCTATAAAACTTTTACAGCGTTATAGCGTTAATGATAATCGAGTACAAGACGTAGGATATCCCGTAGATGAGGGGGACGCGTTAAATTTAAAATACGCAAACGAACGTCTATTGACCACCAATAAAGACGGTTATTTCGATACGAAAGATAAACCGATTATTAACTTGTCACGGCCGGAGAGAGGCCAAGATGCGGTTAACAAACTATATGTTGACAGAAGGATAGTGGGAAAGTTAGGTGACGGTAGTTGGAATTTTGCAGATTTAAAACTGAGCAATATCGCTCGACCGAAGAGTGAAAAAGACGCTGTTACTTTGGAATATTTTCAGGCAAACGCTATAACCGATTTACCCGACGGCAGTGGCTATAATGTTAATAATAAACGTATACAAAACGTAGGATATCCCAAAGTAGAAGCGGACGCGGTAAATATGAAATACGTTGACGAACGTATATTGAACAAAGGGGTCGTATCGTTGTCGGAACACGGATGGGATTTTAAAAATAATATAATAAATAATATCGGTCCACCGGTGTTTAAACGAGACGCAGTTAATTTAGAATTTTTACAGGCAAACGCAATATGTGTAACTCAATTACCCCGAGGTGAAGATGTATTCGATGCCGACTCTAAAAGAATCGTGAATCTACCGATCGCCATCAGAGATAGAGATGCCGTGAATCTGTTACAACTAAATGTAGTGAAAAATAGTGTTTTCGATTTAACGAAATGGGTTACGACAAGCACTATAATGACGGACTCGCCTAAAACCTTTAACGCAAAGCAGCTTCGATTGTGTAATTTAGCTAAAGGCGTAGACGCCGACGACGCCGTCACTTTAGCTCAACTGGATGACACGATAAAAGCTATGGAAAAAGTAGTTAAAGCTTATTTAAAGGCCGAAATTGCTGCCCTTTCACCTGGTAAATGATGTGGAAATGATTAGCTTAAAGTAAGACCCACTTTGTAAGGGTCTGCATTTCTTAAATTCGATCATTCATTAAGATGACTTTGACTGCGACGGTTGTGTTTTTCCTTATCAAATCTGTTCTCTCCGAGGGTGAGCAAAGCTTTTGCGGATTTAACGAAACTGACCACCCTCTGGACGCGACTGCTAAACTCGGTTGGGAGAATACTACGATATCATGGTATATGTACGGACCACGAGACCATCAGTTAATAGTACAACGGGCATTTGAACTATGGAGTAATAGCACCGTTTTAAAATTTTATCGCGACAATTTACACCCAAATATTGTAATTTCTATGAGTGAAAAGAAACACATGAAAATAGGTGTGGGCAACGGCATATGCAATTTTAATTTCGACGGTCCTGGTAGAGTTTTAGCGCATTGTGATGCAAGACCTACTACTTCTCACGAAAAAGTAGAAATTCATTTTGACAATGACGAATATTGGGATTTCAGCATGAACTACCCCGCATCCGGTACCCAATCTTTCTATTTTGTACTTATTCACGAAATAGGTCACGCTCTCGGACTCAGTCATAATAATCAGTTCAATTCGACAATGTATCCTTATACAATTTTCCCTCAAAATATAACTGATATGTACCAGGTGAAGATATCCGATGACGCCATTCGTAGTATACAGAATATATACGTACCACAAACAACGACTACTACTACTACTACAACTACTAGTACCACGCCTATTCCAACTACAACATCAACTACTTCTACTACCACTACCACAACTACCGCTATGCCTCCTCCTCCTCCTCAATCACCCGTAGCTACGGGACCCGACCTCTGTAATTTGAGAGGTAAAATTAACAAAATTCTAATTGGCGATAAGCACGTATTTTTATTTTATGAACAATATTTTTGGAAATTTCACTTGGAGGCGTCAAAACGAGAACCGTACACCGCCCCAAGATTAACTAAAGACTGGTTAAATTTCCTGCCTCACGAATTTAACAATTTGACTGGTCTCTATCAACAAGCTGATAGTAATGTAGTCTTATTAACAAACAGTACTGTGTACACATTCGCTTATCCTAGTCTGAAAGTATTGTACGAGTACGGTATTGCTGGCTGGTTGGGAAGAGGTAATGTTAAACAAATAAACGCCGTTTTTCGAAACAATCAAGGGGGAATCATCTTTTTCCACGATGACATTTACGTTTCGCGTTACGACGAATGCGCTCGTACTAGTATGTACGTGGGTAGAGTCAAGGAGCTGTACGCTGGGTTACCGTCGACTATAAAGGGAGGATTTCAGTATATCGATGGAAATGTATACTTTTTTGGTGAGAATAACGTTTACGTCTACAACGAGTTTGTCGGTTACGTTACACGAATAGAGGCGGATATTTTTGACGTATTACAAATCAGGTGTATGAAAGAGAAGCGTCTCAAAGATTTGTACTCTCTTGTGACGGATATGTTTTATTTTTCTACATAAACCACGGGTTAGTCTCGTCTTAGTTTAGTATACAAATGGCGAAGACGCGGTCAACACCCGTCAGTCGCAAGCGACGAGTTGTCAGGAAAGGACGTGGTCTTATTTCCAACGTATTGAGTGTCGGTGATAAAGTTTTGAATAAAGCTATCGATTTTCTACCTATAGAACTCCATTTACCCGGTTACAACTATTGTGGACCCGGTACGAAATTAGCAAAGAGATTAGCACGAGGCGATAAAGGTGTAAACTTGTTGGACGAGGCTTGTAAAGAGCACGATATTGCCTATAGTAAGTACAGTGATTCCGACAGACGTAGAGTTGCAGACAAAAATTTTGCCGAAAGGGCTTGGAGTCGGGTTAAAGCGAGTAACGCATCCGTAGGTGAAAAAGCAGCTGCTTGGGCCGTAACAAACGCGATGAAATTAAAATCAAAAATCGGAAGCGGTAGGAGGAGGAAGAAACGCAGGACGGGGAAAAAGTCGATGCATCATCTGTTACAACAACTCAAGGGCAAAGGTCTCTACTTGAAACCGTATAAGAAAGGAAGGGGTAAAAAGCGTTGTAGTAAAAAAAAAAAAAAAAACCCGATAGATTCGATCCCGATCAGACCGCTGACTAATATCGATTTGGAAAAATATGCCGTTAAATTTAAAATTCCGTATTTCAGGGGGGTTTACATGAGGGATACACTCCCTTTGCGACCTTTGAAAAACGAGTCGGCGATCGTGAATTTGGACAGTATAAGTGGCGAGGGAACGCATTGGGTGAGTTATAAAAAACGGGGAGCTAGTGTCGCGTACTTTGATAGTTTCGGAAATCTTAGGCCACCCATAGAGTTGACACGATATTTCGGTCCAAACGCTTCAGTTCACTATAATTACAGACAACATCAGTCGGGCGACTCAGTCGTCTGCGGTCATTTGTGCTTAAAGTTTCTAACACAATGAGTATCGTGTTGTCCGGTAACAGTTCTACGCTCTCGTGCGATTTCTTTCCACCACTCGAACTCGACGGAGAGTGGGAAATTGGTCTTATAGATCTTGCAACATACAACTCTATTCCAAACGTAATAGAAGGTGTGAATAACAAACTTAGAATCATTTTAAATGAAAATCTTAACGAAGACGTGAGTATACCTACAGGCTCGTACGAAATCGAAGACCTGGAAAGACTGATTGTAGCCGAACTAAAACCTAAAGGAATTGCATTTTCACTGAAACCCAATAACAACACGTTAAAAGCGGAGATTAAATGTTCGAAAGATATTTGTTTGGAGGAGGGTTCGATTGGCCAATTACTAGGCTTTAAAAATGGTATATTGGCGGCTAATACAAAACATGTGTCTAATACGCCTGTCAACATTATCAGAGTGAGTGTGATTCGTGTAGAATGCAATATCGCGGCCGGTTCATTTCAAAACGGTACCGAATCACACATTATGCACGAGTTCTACCCTCAGGTTCCTCCGGGCTACAAGATTGTGGAAACACCGTCAAACATAATATATTTACCCGTCAGGGTGAAAACTGTTCATAGTGTGACGGTGAGTCTGAGGGATCAGAACGGAGAGTTGATAGATTTTAGAGGCGAGGCAATTTCAGTGCGACTGCATTTAAGACGCCAGAATGGGACTCGTATTTAACGAGCGTCAATATAAACCGACGGTCAGTACGCGTCAAACCTCGTTGGGATTAACACCGCGAAACATTCGTTTCCTCAGATCGTTAGGATTCAAAATCATAAATGGAGCTGTTGGCAATCGATAGTGCTGCCGAGTACAATGACATAATCACCGGTATGGAATATCATTCGCATAGGCCTTACGCGTCAGCCACTTATGGTAATAACGACGAAATCCGTATACCTATTAATCAACAGGACGTGATTACGGTACCGTTTGAAAGTTTACTGTACATCAAGGGTACGATAAGCGGAAAAACAGCTGCTAATACCGATGCGTCCGTAAAGTTGGTGAATAATGCGGTGGCGTTTTTGTTTGACGATATCCGATATGAAATCGCCGCAAACGAGGTGGACAGAACGAGAAACGTTGGAATTACGAGTACAATTAAGAACCTCTTGTCTCTGCGGGAAATTGAAAAGAATAAACTCGCGAACGCCGGTTGGTTGGGAGTCGATGCAACACTCGAATCGGGGACTTTTACAATCTCTGTGCCGTTGAAAATGCTTATGGGCTTTTTCGAAGACTACAAGAGAATTGTGGTGAACGTAAAACAGGAACTCATACTGTTACGCTCTTCGTCCGACTTGAACGCGATAATTAGTGAGAACGCTGCGACCGTAGATTTGAAAATAACCAACATACAGTGGAGAGTTCCCCATCTCACTGTGACCGATACCTATCGGTTGAAAATTTTTAAAATGATCGAGCGCGATGCCGCCGTTCACGTCCCTTTTAGAAGCTGGGAGATTCACGAATTCCCTACTCTCCCTCAATCGAAACAGATTTCCTGGACCGTAAAAACTTCTAACCAGATGGAAAAACCGCGTTACGTTATTCTAGCTTTTCAAACGGATAGGAAGATTAAAACTAAAAAAGACGCTTCCTTGTTTGACCGATGTGAAGTGGAAAATGTAAAACTTTACTTAAATTCACAGTATTTCCCCTACGACAGTATCCACGGGGACGTTTCGACCATGTACGAGATGTACTCTAGGTTTCAACAGTCTTACTATCTTCGCGAGTCGTCTCCTTGTATGGATCTCACCACGTTCAAAGGCAAAGCCCCGATTTTTGTCATCGACTGTTCCAAACAAGATGATTCTATAAAATCTGGCCCCGTCGACGTTCGACTTGAAATAGAGGCTTCCGCCAATATTCCCGCCAACACCACTGCCTACTGTCTCATTCTACACGATTCGCATATAGTGTACAATCTTCTTTCCGGCACGGTTAAGAAAATGGTCTAGACTCAGTTGTGTTCATGGAGTCTAAGAGGATGGAGGTGGAGTGCGCTTCTACTAAATATCCACCTAACCTACCTTTGGGCATCTTTTTGAAATCCGTACATTTCCTAAACGCCGAGTGCACAAAATTTGTAGCGACAGGTTTATTTCAGCATACGGACTACGGCATCGGACTATTGATTCATGCGGGTAAAAAATTTGTTTTCTTTTCCCACGAATTGTTTAACGAAATACTTGTTCATATTGAAAAAGTCACAACAGCTGTAGCGACTAAGGAGGAGCACCTTTTCAAATTGACTACCGGTGATTTTAAAGTGAATAGTGTGTTTGGTAAACGATACGTTACACTATACGATGGGGAGCATTCGTTACCCTTAAACACTACAGAGTGGGAGCTGTTTGTAGACAGTATTCCGCTAGTTTCGCGTCGTATTAATGAACTGTTTTATATCGAGGGTGACTTACGCGAATACATCAGT
>JAGFPH010027203.1:0-10114 GCA_018207615.1 Philaenus spumarius | reverse complement strand
ATGACATTTACTATAGGCGGTTAGAGATAAGAGAAAAAGGGTTCCATTATGGTGGAGTATTTGGTAGGAGTTTACCTGAATAGAACAATACCTTTGAAGTTATATTCAAAAATATGTCGGCAGGAGAAAGTTATTTACTTTAAGAATTGATGTTTTAATTTATGGCAAAGGAGTTGGGCAGGTAAAACCCTTCCTTTGTTAACCCCACTTACAAATTGCTAACACTATTAATCAAAAATGACACTTCGCTTGGCCCTTGCATATGGCCAAAGTAGGTACAAAGTCCACTAACAGTTTCTAATTTATTGAAGTAATATTTTTTCGTTTTAGAAAACTATCTGGGTTTGTAATTGTATGTATTTCATAACATATAGCAAAAATAAATGTATTTTTATTTGTTTTGAGACTTAGATACTATAAAAACAATGCCATTATGCATTTTTTTAAGTTTCCAGCTAATAAATTATGTTTTTTTACTGAGAAAACAAAGATATTTGCTTGATTTAAAATGTTTTTTAAGGGTGTGCAATACCAGGATGGAACAGTCCCATAGAGTCTCCTTCAACATAATTTATAATTCATCGAGAATTTTGAAGATAATCTTTTGTAATTCGCATGAAATTGTCATGAAAATCTAAATTATAATTCGTAGGTCACCCAATATTTAAATTATATATTTTTACTAAAGCTATTTGCTTATAAGCAAGACGATCAACATGATTGTCAGCCGATTCTTTTGATAGCAGTAAAACACCGGGGCGAATTTTTTTAACTACTAACTTTACATTGGAGCTTTCTGTAAATTTAAATGTCCTACGCTTATGGCGAAAATAAAATATAAGACTGGAATTAGTCGCGCTCGAGCGCTTTACCATTGCAATATAATAACCAGCCATCTCAAGGTTGGCTCCGCTCATTGGATTCAATGCTTTGACTCGAGTTGTATTGCACACCCTTAATAACGTCGACAGCTTGAAATCTAATTGAAGCTCATTTTATAATTACATTCATAAGCGTAATGGATACAAGGCCCCTTTTGAACTGCGTTGAAAATGCTCCGTTTTCTATGCAGTAGAAATTTTGTTGTTTTACAAAATAATTCATTTCTAGAGAAATGTTTGACTGATGAGACTGCATGAAGTTTAACCTAACAAAGATCTATCTCAAGAAAAATAAGAGATTATATCCAATCATGAGTTTCAAAATGACAGCTGTTTGGAAATTTCAAACCGAAATTACTCAAAATCCGTACATTTTAACAAAAAAAGTTAGGTTAACCCTCAAGCCTAGTTTAAAATCAATCAGTCAAACATTTTTCTAGATATAAATTATTTTGTAAAAAGAAATGGTGGCTAGACATAAAATGGAGCATTTTTGGACCTATGTTTGTTGGAACTTTTCATCTTATTTTGATGTGGTGAATCACTCCCTGAATTCTTACAACCCTTTTTCTGAACATCTTGAATATAGAATAAATTTGGAATAAAACAAAAAAAATGTAGTCATAAATAAAACAATATATGTACACAAACAATAAGATATAAAAAAGTATTTTTATAACGCTAAAAGTTAACAAATAAGTGTCTGAACTGTTTTAATAAACTTTTCTTAGTGAAGAATTTATGATATTAATTTCCAAATTCCATTTACCTTCATAGAAATTTTCGCTTTGCTAATGAAGGTAAGTTTTTAGTAAATTTATATCCAAACTTAAGTATTTGTTTTCAAATTCAATCATTTAGTATGTATTTAAAATATCTGAATGAATCAAAGTATAAATAACATAATTATTTATGAATCAAAGATAATAATAATTCGATTTATCATTGAATAACTATACCTTATTTGTTACTGATGAATTACCTCACTTTGTATCAAGTTATGCATAATTTTTAGAGTTTTAAAATTAAAAATTTGAAATAAATATGCCTTACTTGGTTCCGTTTCAAGATAGTGGCTCTAAAATTATACGATTTTGGTTTTTGTATTTTTATTCACCCTCGATTAATGGATTTATTTTCAGAAAACGCAATTGTTTACATTGGTAGGCCTAATGATATACCATTTCAAACAATGTCACTTTAAACAAAAATGTTCAAAATAAAAAAATAAAAAATAATATTAGACATATATTAAATGCAACAGATTTAACTGTCCCTAAATATAAATGACCAAATATGAATAATAAACCCGGATATCGATCAAAGAAATGGTGAAATTATTAATTACAATTTAAAATAATGAGGAACTGTGCAATAAATTTACTAACTACATTATACCAGATTACGTTCAAATAATACTATTTTATTATTAAGAGGCACTCGGCAGTTACTCAAAGTCAAAGGGAGTTATGACAAATTTAATAGAATATAATGTTATACAATTGTAACCATAATTTTTAAAACGAATAATTCATAATCCACATAAATAGTTAAATCATTTGATGCCACCATATTTCAACCTTAAATTCATCCCACTAGTAAAGATTTTACATAAATTCTAACTTTAAACCTAACCAATATTAAAAGTGTGATTTACCTGTAAGCAGGTAGAAAACCCTTAAAAACCGCAGGTAAAAAGGATTGGGATGATATTCTTAACCAAATCGTTGTTATGACTTTAGTTTCAAAAGAAGGTCCATTTTGACTGACAATTTATTCACCTTGAAATATTTATATTGCATTGCCATAATGTAAAGTATTTTCGTCAAGAAAATTATTATGTTCACCAAAAATAACTTTTTGGAATTCCAGAAAACCTACCCTACATGTATGATTAGCCTATCTTTTTTATCAGGTGAAAAGCACTTAAAGTAGGTAAAAGGGGTTGAATGGTATTGTTAACAAAATCATAGTTAGCCTTAGTTTCAAAAACAAGACCAGAAAAACTTATTTTTATTCCCCACTCTTGAATTATTTATTGCACTGCCGAAGTATTACGATAGAGTGAAGGTATTCTTATCAAAAACATATTGTGTCTATTCTTTGATGATTTTAGTACTATCCAATGTTGCACCAAATATTTTTTCAATTCTGCAAATTCTTTAAAATATAAGTTAAAATGCAGGACTAAACAGATAAAAACTAGCTCAAATTTACTGTAGTTAAAATGAACTAATACAATAATGTAGTTCTGGAAAATAACATACAACCTACTTATTCCTAATGTTAACAAATTAATAGCCTGCTTTGATGCTATGATAACAATATCATTTTCTAGAACTTTGATTTTGAATTACTTTGTAACGAAGCAAGATATACTAAGCTCTAGTTTGCGAAATTCTGTTTCTCTTTTAATAAGCTTTTCGATGGTGTTATTACATGACCTACCTTTATATTTTACATTTTTAACCCCCCTCAAGCACCCAAAACCGTAAAGGTTTAGATATGTAATGCAACAAAATATATATACAAAGTTGTGTTAATTTATTTATTTGTAATAACAACAATAATAAAGGAGGTTAAAAGGACTATCTGAACACTCTATATAATATAAGGTTATTTTCGATCAGTAAAAATTCGTTCTTAAGTTTGTTTACCCTAAATATTATTCTCTTTAGTTTGAAATTTTGCGTCATTATCTGCACCGCTATCCCACAGGTTGCTGCAGTCTTGAAAATATTTGTTATTACCTAACAATTCGTCAATAACATCATGTATTGGTCACATTAATTCAAAGTGTATCAGTAATTTGTCTCTTCATTTTCCATGCTTCACTTTGATATTTGGTACAGTTAGGGATTAGTTTATATGACCCGCCTTAGTGTGTTAATGATATCCTGAAAGGAGTTGACTGATATCGTTTCTTTTGGGGTAATTTAGGTCTCAGATTGTCATTGCTATTGAACTGCCTTTGTTGTGACTGACCTATGCTAGCGAATAGAGGTTTATAAAAAGGATTTGGCTGTTGGTAAAATGTTGCATTTAACGGTTTTCTGTTAAAATTATTTTGACTTTTAGGAAAATCGTAATGTTTGATAGGTTGTATAGATTTTATTTTTAACTGGAAAATAATTTGTTGGCATACTAAGAGCTTCCCCAAACGTTGCGGGATTACCCCAATGTTTCCAAGCAAATGTTTCCTCAAGTTCTCTTAATAAAATTCAAAAAGTAAATGTGTACACCTACATAGTCACATATACGCAACGTTTGTTCTTGTTAAAAAAAATATGCACTCTGTAAATTCAATAATTTGGTGATTTTTTCATACAATTTAAAAGGTGTGTCATCAACTTCTTCCTTTAATTATGACATTTCAAGATTTAATGTATAGATATCTCTATTAAAGATTAAACCTCTTAAAGATTTAACCTTAAACTTAATTAAAGATTTAACCTCTTTTGTCCAGATATCTAGGTAAAAGTGGTTTCCTTGGTTAACACAAAACACTTAAACAATATTTTCGTTCACAATTTTAATTTATCTTCTTGACATTTTCGTTACTTAATAATATATTTTTATTATGATTGAACTTCTACTTAATAACATGTGTTTATTAAGCAAGGTTCACTCCACTAATGGAAAATACTAGAAAAAATACGCATATTTATTGAGTGAAGTGTCTTTACGACTGCGCTTACTCAACCAATGTTGTTCAACTCGACCGATTGGTTTAAAAAAATGTTTATTGGTTACAATATTAATATTAAAAAAGTAACATTATATTAATTCATATATAATTCGTATAGTTGACTTAGTCGGGCGTTCTAACATCACTGCTTGAACAAAAGGTTTAAGGGAAAGTAGAAAAGTTGACATCTCTGCTGTAGGTTCTTCATATGGTATTGTTGCATTGTCTTATGATAGTATGAACAATATAATTGTAATATGTATCAGATTAACTTTTTGTTAACATCTAATTGAGAAAACTTATTAGTAGCAACAAATGATCATTAATAGAAATTTACTGCAACAAAAACAATTTTATAAAAGGTTGAAATAAAAATTGTACCTAATATAGGTCAGTGCTCTGTTTATAAAGGCTTATTTAATCCTAAATAACTTACCCTTGGGTATTTGTATTACCATGCATTGCAATCTGCAACAATGCAAAATTGTTCCCTTTCTGAAAAGGCCTTCTATGGTATACAGATCGATTTCCCTTCAAATACTGACGAAATACCAAGATTCATGTAGGGATGGGATAATGTAGAGACCATTTCAGTTTAAACAAATTAAGATTATTTTAATTATTATTGAGACGAATAATAATTGTTGTAAAAATGGTAAAACTTCTACTAGCTGTTTTTAAATGTGCTTTTATTATTATGAAGTTATATCAGATTAATTTACATTTAGCATAGTATTAATTAAAAAAGGACATTATTAAATTATATGATGTTTTATTTTAAATGGTATAAGTCCCTATCCAACGACTCCAAGCAGAATAAGACTAACTGATAACAATAAAAAAGATTTACATAAATTAAATTACTTCCTATAGCTTAACTGAATTAGGCAAGCTAAAACAAAGAAAGAAAAGACTTTAGGCCTACCATAGTTTTACGTAAAATTTATCTATATTCCCAACGCAAGTTAATAATGCAAATATTAGAGAAACGACACTATAAAATACAGTAGATTAAACTTACTTCCCACTTACCACGCATACATGCAGGCATAGAAAATACTAGAAATGAACTAAATTGGTACCAACGAATTTTTGAAAATGTGTTCCGTCTTTAATACAAGAAAATATATATTTGTTTAGTATTTCGTATATTATTAACAACATTTTGTTGGTTAGAATTTAATTTCAATCATTAATTTTTTTTGGAGCACAAACATTATATTGTATGCCAAACAAATATTTATTTATACATTTCCAAAAAATTCTTTACTACGATTTCAGAAAATTCTTACTGTCAGATATTTTACATTCTATTTCATTAAGAAATAAGTAGGCCTAGTAGTAATTCAATTAAGCAACTTTTAGAAGAGGGATGCATTTACTTAAACTTGAACCATTTCATCAAAACACTCCTAAAAAAATACAGATAGGCCTTGAAATATAAATATCAGTGCATTTTTCTCAGATTTGGTTCCATTTTAGGCATCATGAAGAAATGGTATCACTCCGGTTAAGATTACGTTGTTTTTGAATGTTTGATATCAATTAATGTTTTCTTGTGCTGAGTTTGCGAAAATTTACTTACTGATATTTACTTACCTACCTGATATGTTTGCAAACGACAATATTTTGTACTATTGAGTGCTGTTAAACATACTGTGATTAAAGATACATGTTTAAACTTCAGGCTATTTTTGTATGCTTGCAATTCTGTTATACAAACCAATTTAATTGATGTTACCAACTTATACAAAGTGGAAACATACTGAGACTAGATAGGCCTACTGTAAGTTAGAACTTCAGGCTTTTTAAATTTTCATCTATTCAAAATATATCCATACAACGAATACATTTGAAGCATTATTATACGCTTGAGATTGATTCAATGTATCGAATCGTGAACATTGATGTATATCGAATTTTTGTAGTTTGTAGTTTGATGTAAAGTACGGTAAACATTAATTATTTATGTATTATATAATTTTATAAAGTGAAAATTGTGTGTTCCTGTTAAGGAGGGTAAGTTAAATTGCTCTTCATTGTTTCGTTGGAATTGTTGATTTCAACAAACCTCCGGCGAACCATAGATAACCCACGAACATTTGAGTATACATTTTGCAGTGAAGTTGTAAACATTAATTTGTGAATAATATTTCACAAATAGAAAAATTGTTTAGCTGTCTTGTATTAGGAACATAATTATAAACTGGTGTTTTCAGATTTTTTTTAAAATTGGCATATATTTGTATACACTCTGTTTAAAAATAAATTATCAAAACTTTTGAATATTTAAAACAAACAAAAATTACTTCGTTTTATGTAGGCCTAAAGTGGGATTTTGTTCCAATACTGGAAATTTTTTGCTTCCTTAGCTGCTAATAACTTTTAAAATTGTACATCAATAAATTTGCTAGTTGCATATATGAACTATTTGGACCTTTTTCTATAAAAAAAGCTACTGAACACTTTTTTTGGATTGGGATAAATTTACTAATTAATACATTTAGTGAATTTTTGAAAAAAAAAATGCTTGCAAAACGCAAAATAAATCCGCGTGAATTGACAAGGCCAGTTTTGCCACTACCAGGGTTAACTAATTTAATAATTATTACAATTAAAAGAGATTTACATATTATCTTATTTGATTCATAACTTTCGTTTTCCTGTTGTGGAAGGATGCATTTTCAACTTGCTCTTCTCCCGTTGGTAAGAAGACAGCAAAGATATTATTTTATTTGTACACTGGTCCGCAGATACATCCATCTCGGCGGATATTTCTCGCCAGCATCTGCTTTCATATTAAAAAAAAAATAATCCTTATGCAGAGGATCCAAAAGAATAATTTGGTTGTTGTTTGAATCTATTTATTTTATTAAATTTGTTTCAGAAAAATCTATATTTAATCACTGGAAAATTAATATCTTGAAAAACAATAATCTCATGCGCTCTAAAAACAACCAAGATTTCACTCTACCGTTCAAATATGAACGGCGAATATTCAAAGTGTTCGTTGATGAACCCGTCAGCAGATGGT
This sequence comes from Philaenus spumarius, assembly GCA_018207615.1. NCBI lineage: Eukaryota > Metazoa > Arthropoda > Insecta > Hemiptera > Aphrophoridae > Philaenus > Philaenus spumarius. The sequence goes on along the minus strand of JAGFPH010027203.1, from coordinate 2,511 downwards.
TCACTGCGAGCGTACCTCGCGCCTCGTACAAATATGACAAATTCAATACACAAGAGTGGCGCGCGTGCAGCGCAGCGTGCAATTTTGTAAGCACCTTTATGTTATACATGTATTTTATTACGTAATGCTAAGTTGTAGAAATAGGAGAGTCCGGTAATCGTGTTTATTAACGGTCGCATGCGCAGTCCGATGTAATTGAAAAGATACGTCTGAGTTAACAAGATGTGATTTGAGTTTAAGTTTAAAGTGTTTTATTTTCTCTTCATAATTAATTACATTTAATTCTGTAAGTTAAATTTTTTTACCTTTAGAAATAGAATTGAAAATTACAATTACGTAGGCATTTTCTTGCGAATACGTCACTACTTCTGCCGCAATATGGCTAGGTGTTCTAATGTAAACTTTCGCCCTGAAATTTAAGCAAAAATAAACGGTATCTTAGGTTGTAATATAATTTGAGATACAGTACTTGCAAAACTTGACTTACCGCGTCATCGATAGTAATGCCGTGACTTTATAAGGGTTACGTTTGCACAGTGATGAAGATATTGTTTTTTCTTTTGATGAAATACACTAAACTGATATTGCTGTCGATATTGTCAACTATTGTAATAATTCATCTAGTTTTACTTGCCGCATCGTTTGGCAAACTTGAACTGTTTGAAAATAAATAGACTATGTATTATATTCTATAGATAAATATCAAACCCGTAAGTATGTGCAAATTACGCTGTGTTACTGGATATAATATACGGAAAAACTCGGTTGTGAAATTTAAGCCTAATGCGCCAAATGAATTTATAATTCATTCATTATTACAACTTATCTTTTTTTATTGTTAATTGTTTAGTGAATGTGGTAGAGGGTGTTGTTAAACTAAAGTGGAGGGTATATTTGGAAAGAATTGTTCGACTTTGAAGATTTATGACGGTCTGCTGTCAAGGGTTCTAAGAAGTCTTGCTTACCTGTTATTCTGTAGTCCACAGAAGTCAACTTTTTCATTTAACGCTCATATTTGTAAATTGTTAACACTATATTATAAGAACAAATTCTGTGTTATATAGTAAATTAATATTCAGGTTCATATATTGCCGTGCATATCTACCTAAAGTTAATGCCTAACATTTCATTGACAACAAATTCTACATAAAGTAAATTTTGTCAACAAAATACTGCCAATAAAAAATAACAGACAGACGTGGGACTGCCGTCAGAAGTGAAAACTTTTTAGCTTCATATATTTAACTTTATTTTCAGGTTATGAAGAAGTTTTTTTTTTTAAATCTATGTATTAATGATGTAATATAGCCTTAAATATTAAATATTTGCGGAGATGCGACGGAGCCTTAACTAAGTGTGGAGATAAGATAGAGTCTTAAATAATTGCGGAGATGCGATGGAGCCTTAAACAATTGCGGAGGATCGACGGAAACTTAAATAGTTGCGGATATGCCACTGTGTCTTAAATAATTGCGGAGATGCGACGTACTCTTCAATATTTGCGTAGATGCGATCGAGTCTTAAATAATTGTGGATATGAGACGAAGCCTTAAATAATTGTGGAGATCCGATAGATAGAGCTTTACATATTTATAAATACTGAACCTTAGTTTTGCGTTTACTGCTCGCAGTCTTTTCTTTGGACACCGTTTAAGTGATGACGCGCGATTTGCCTATTGTTCAGGCATTGTCGAATTACAATTCTTTACGAAAAATGTGTTAATTGTTTGTAGTAATTGACGAGCATTGTATAAAAGCCATATCACAGCTTTAAATAATTTCGGAGATGCGATGGAGAATTAAACAAAGTGCGTCCGTGCGTTGACGGTGACGACGACGGCAACGTGAGTTCAATCATTCTTTTCTATGCAAAAAGTGCCCAACGCGCCTAAAGAAGTTTACACTTCAAAAATAACATATAAAGACAGAAAAGTATAGAATATTTATTTATATTCCATTAAATAGTTTTAATTGGATGCCTTTAACACAACATTCTGGATGACATTATAAAGGGTTTACATATTATATCAATGAAACAATACATAAAAAGCTTTTTACATAAGGCGAATTCGCTTTGTAAATTAAGTACGATCCATACATCGGAATATGCCGCTGTAAGCAAGAACTTTAAAATAAAAAATAAAAATATAAAGTAATGCTATGATTAAATTTATTATTTATTTTATTCCAAGCCTCTGGATTATTATTCTAAATATTTTATGGTATTTACCTTTTTTTGGTCTGTTTAAATAATCCTGTTTGATTGTTATTAGCTACGGCCGTTTCGTCTTCACAGAGACATCATCAGGCTTTGCTCTCGTCATGAACACAAACTTCACACATTAAAAACACAAACACGTAAACACAATATACACTTAAAAAATTTCTTTATAAATATTAAAATCACTGAATTTACTAAAACGGTTAAAATAAATATATTTGTATGGTCTGCATACATCCTACTAGTTTGGCTATCTTCAGTCGACTGAATTATTTATCTTACTCAAGGCA
>JAGFPH010027202.1:0-10114 GCA_018207615.1 Philaenus spumarius | reverse complement strand
CTTCACCTGGGTGAAAAAAGAAAGTAGCCTTTTGCCTTCCAGTAGGTAAATGTAATTTATTTTATAACACAAACTTGCGTTGCAAAGTGGGGCCAAATTAGAGTAAAGTTGTCGCCCGCAAAGTGGGGCTGAACGTCGATAAAATTGGTGCTCGCAACGTCCCTAGGCTTTCCGTTGTAAAATTGGCGAGTCCAACGTGGGGCCTGATTTGAAAAAAATAAATAAATAATAATAAGATTGGCCTGCAACGTAGGTTCTTCCGTTATAGTACCTACCTGTAATTCAATATCCCCTTCATATTTAATTTGACAATCATGATTAGAAAGTCCATCTTCTTCCTTGGGTGAAAGATCTGGTTTTATGTCTTGGAAAGAGAATAAATCCTTTATCACAGCAAGTTCCTGTAATAGAACAAAAAATAACCTCAGAATGTGACCTTCATAGATATGTGCAGCATGTTTTACACACCTCTCATAAAAAAACATACAATTTGATATTTAAATATACAATGGTAGGCGAAGTAAGAAAGTTTTAACAAAGCGAAGAGGACCTAATCAAAGTCTTGAGCTAAAGTAGAACATTGTCAAACTTATTTTAAATGTTGTGTCCAACATGTACTAAAGCATGGTTACACAGCTTTTTTTTAGATGAAATTAAAACCATTCTCGCATAGTTGTGTGATATCACAGCAGAGAGTGATAAACTCTGATTGCACAATGCAAATTGCCAAATATTTTGTCTTAATGTGTTTTACATCTCAATATAACAACTATAAGAGTACAAGGAAGTGTAGGCAGCTATTTGCATAAACATGTTCCAGGAAATTTACTTGTAAACTTTAAAAAGTGAAAGCATTTTCTTAAATATAATTAATTTTTTAAAATAAAAAACATTTTTCGAACCATTGATGAAACACAAATTGAACCACTGAAAAACACCAATTAAATTTACTTAATTTATCCAAAAGTAATATCTATAGTAACTTTTTTGTTAAGTTTTGATGAAATCAATGTTTAAAATGTATTTCAGAAACTTTTTAGGTGATAAAGGCGCTAAAACTTTGATATGAATTTAATCAAACGAAAATATTTCTAAACTATTCTATTCTAAATGACATAACTCACTCAGAAACTGCACAGAGAAGGAATATACAGAGGAAACATTTAAACGGCGGGATCGTGCGCCCTAGTTATAGTTCCGATCTAGTCCGGTGGCCGCGCTATTCAACGTTTACTCGGTTGTTATTTTCTGTATATGTGTAAATGTAACAAAAAAGCCTATTTTCATTACGGGAAATAATTTCCGTAGAAATTAAGTACAGAATAGTCTATTTACTAAGATAAATTGTTTTATTTGTATTATAATTTAATTCAAACTTATGTTTTTAAATGAGACATACTTTTTGAATAAGTTATAAGCTAATAAAAGATTCTTGAACCAACTTTAACTGAACCGATACAAGTTTTAAACATTTTAAACTTATTAGAGTATGTTTTGTACAAATGTTTATCTAATAATTTAATTCCTGATTTTTATTCACTGACTTACTGAAGTAAATACTTGACAGTTTTTTTATTACAAACATTTTGTGTTCTAAGCTAGCTTAGAAATTTGAATATTATTAAAATCTTATGAAATGGGTTATACAAATGGGTTAGATATTAAAATAAATTATTGAACAGCTGATTAAAATCTCATGTATAGCCCTAGGATTAGGCAATATAAACAAAATCTAGTTTGTAAAAAAATGTATGATAACAATTAAATAGGTAAATAATGTTATGTTGTCATTCTGAAAAACCCTTTAACCAACATGGTTAGATAACCCATTAATAAAGATTATTTATAAAATAAAACTTTAACAATTGAAAGTGATGAAATGTTTAAATGATAATACAAAAGAAGAAACATAATAATATTGCCAATCCATTATATATTGGATCCATTATTCTCTGTGCTTTAAAAAAAGTAGGCCTTCATATTATATGACACTCCATCACAAAATAATCACGATTATAAAGTCAGTAACCTATAGTTACATATATTTTTAAAAAAGTTCATATTATAGGACACTCCATGATAAAATAATCTCAAAGTAAAGTGTCAATAATCTATATATATAAAATTCAATGTATGTCCGTTTGTTTGTCCGTTATGCGTTACCAAACCGTCCATCCGATTGCTTTGAAATTTTGCATACTAACACAGGTTAACCCTGGGAAGGTTTTAGGCCATTTACCGAAGTCCTAGGACATAAGGGCTACTCAAAGTTTCAATGTTAATCTTATGGAAGGTCAATATTAAGGAAGAAGAAGAAATATTTCTTTTGATTTGATCAGAAACAGCTATTCGTATGAAAAGCTTAAAACAGCTGATTTTAATCAACAGCTGATTTTGATCAACAACTGATTTGGATCAAAAACTGAATATAATTTTAGGTTAAGTAAATCAAGCAATGAGCAGAATCCCATTATAATTTACAACGACACTCAGGGATACGAATTACAGGCTTTCAAAGTTTCAAATTAAGCAATAGCGAAACATTGCCGGGTCAGCTAGTAAAGTAATAAAAGTATAGTCTATATCAAACGCAGTACTGTAATTACATTTTAACAATTAAAATTAAATTACAAATTTAACCTAGTTGACAATTTATATGGAAGACAACTACAAAATAAATATATAACTTACAAACTGTAGACAAAGTCAGTAAATACATATCATGTTCAAATTTAATCTTCACTTCATATAAATCGCAAAGTAAAATATCAATAAAATTGCAGTTTAAAGTTGTTTTGTATATCAAAAGTAATTCAAATAAATATCAAATTTAATCCTAATTTACTATTTATATTTAAGACGGCTTAAAAATAAAATGTAGCCTACATAGCCCAGTCGGTGTAGGTCACAACTACCAGTAATTTGCAATACGGCAGATTTTTTTTTATAAGTACCTTAAAGTATGTAGATTAATATAAAAAAAAGTTTACCAGTCTTTCAATTTCCCAAAGTCAAAAAAAATTTAAAACATTTGTTTTCTCGAAATTCCTTAATATTTCGAGCTAGGATGAAAATAAATAAAAATAAAAAATACCACCGTGTAGGGGAAGTATTTTTTTAATAAAAAAGGTCTTTTGTATTTTTTCGTCCAAGAAATGGTTTGTCTGGAAAAAAATCGATTAAGCAGGTATTATTTCGCAGCAGCACTACTCGGCCGCACGGCTGAAAACCTATTTTTTTAAGCGCGGCCCAGTACATTACAAACTATTGCATAGTTATAATGTATTAAATAAATAGTTGTAATAGGGCGTTTTCAAGAGGAAAGTGTCAGCTTTACGATGTCATGTTTTTTTTTTTTATAACACATAATAATTATCTAACAAATTACCCAAATATATATATTCCAATAAAAAAAATGCGTCTCAAAGAAAAAGAAAACTGGTTATTTGAGGGTTTTTAGGAGGAACTGATTCACATAAAATATGAAAATTCAACATGGCGGATTCAAAATGGCTGCCATTTTCTCTAAGAATTCAACTTTTTTATATTCAAAATAATACAATTTCGAAGACCAGCGTATTAGCATATAAGCAGTCTAGATTAAATTGTCTTAAAAATCAATTTTCTCTAAAGATAATCATCCACTTTGTATGAAATTTTAAATATACATAAACAATATATGTATAAATATAATATACAAAAATTATACATCTACGATAATTTTAAACTAAATAGGCCATCAAATTTATGAACGCATAATTATCAAAGAATGTGTCTTTATACGATCATTTCCGTCCATACGTATAGCAAATCTAAGTTGGTCATTTTGTAATATATCGAATTAGCAAGTGAAAAGCTTATTTTTAACTTATATACCAAGACTCAAGTTGGTATCTTAAAAATTTGATGAGCTAGAGCCATCAGATTTATCAACGAGCCTCACGATTTTTTGCTTACCGAACGCTGTAGCCCTTTCGCTATTCCAGTTTCATCAATTTTTGGAATATCAACATCAAATTTGTTTTTCAAGTTGAATACACTAGTATTATTCTCAGTACGTGTGAACTATTTTTTCAGTTCTTTTTAAAAACAAGGCTCTTGAATATAGTCTTCGGTTTTACCTATCTCGTTTTAACTACAACACCTTTGGATTCAACGAATCCATTTTCGACATTTTTGAACATATCGATTTAAAAATTGGTACAGAAGTTACAAACACAATTGGTTTTTGCTATACCTATTTTAAAAACTATATTTAAAAGATTGACTAATCTGCAGCCGATCAACTCAAGCGTGTTGATGCAAAATTTAAAAAGGTCCAAAATTATACTTTTTTAAGTTACTTGTGCTCTTGAAAGTAAATAATAAAAACAATTATACTCATTTATCTTGTTTGAATTTATATTTTTAACTTGTAAAAAACTTTTAGGTTTATAGTTTGAAAATTTTCTAAACTGGAGGTGTTTAAAATGAGTTGGTGGGTCTGGTACTCCTAAAATCGAGAAACCCATTGATAAGTCAAATGGCTCTAGATCAGGTCATTTTCAAGATAACAAGCTCAGACTCAGCATAAATGTTTAAAATATATATTTTAACTTCTATGTCAAGTTTGAATTCGATATATTAAAATTCAGCCAATTTAGAATGAGCCAACGCTACATATATGAATGAGATTTTCCTTTTCTGTGATTTCTGCCGTAGGGCCAATTATTTGTTTTTAGCTGTATTTCTAATTTTAGTGAGTAGGCACTTAAAAAAAACTGTTTTATTGAATACAAAATTAAGGGGGGGGGGAGAGCACAAACACATTTTTTAAACTTTTTTCTTCTCATCGAGACAAACAAATTTTAAAAAATCCGTCAAAATTGGTTAATCTGCACCGAGTTCCCACACAAATGTCTACTTTAACTATTATTAAATTTTGATTTTTTTTTATAATTTTCTTTTTAATAATACTTTGCGAATTTTCTCCAAACAAACCATTGCTCGGGCGAAATAATTATGTACAGAAGAAATTTTTATTGAAAAACACTTCCCCCTACAGGGTGGTATTTTTTATTTTTATTTATCTTAATCCCACCCGAAATATTAAGAAATTTTGAAGAAAAAAATTGTCTCGATTTTTTTGACTTCGGAAATTGATAGACTGGTAAACTTTTTGTATGTTAATCTACATACTTTATTGTACTTATAAAAATAATCAGCCTTTTGTATGTAAACTTATGCTTGCAACAGAAGGTTGCAAAAATAAAAATGTATAAAATATAAGACTGTTAAAAAATGGGGTTCGGCTAAGTTTCAAAAATAAAAAAAAATGTTCAAATCAAAAATAAAATGTTATATGTGGATTATTCAACAATCATTAACACCTCTCCTTCACCTGTTTTATTTATTCACCTTATCACCAGAAGTCGTCGCTCATAAAATACCTTAATACATCAAAAAACAACTCTTAGGCCTATTGCCTTACTTCCATAACAAAATCACCATTTTAGGCCTGCTGCCTTACCTCTATAAACAAAAATCACCATTTACTAAAACTCATCACCTCATATATCTCCCCTAACTCCAACATAGAATTACACCTTATGCTCCACCTTACTTTAATTCACCTTACTTACAAAAACCTTGATACCACCTTCATTTAACTCAAAAATAATAAAAAAAAAATTATAATAGTAATCGTAATATTTATAATAATCCACATATAACTTCATTTATGCTCTATTAGCATCTGTCTATCCATAATTATTAATTATTGTGAAATATTTATTGAATTAGTTTAATTTTCTCAGGGGTGAATACCTGGCTGTTAAAGTACAAGCTAATTGGATATTCGTGGCTCAATAAAGAAATTCAAGACATTGCGGCAAGACAACTATTCGTTTACTCTGACATAATTAAAGAATGGTTATTTACAATAAAACATATCAAGATTACAAAAAACAAACAACAAATCATTTATGTATAAATCTGTACAAGTTATAATTAGGCCCTAGTCTACTTTAAAGTATGACGCAATAGTGTAAGGTTGAAGTTAAGTTGTCTCTTAAAATTTGTATAATTTTAAAATTGCAGACTTATAATCTTAAAAATTAATGGCCATTTTTACTCACGGTTGCACTGTTTTTACCTAGGATTTCTTTTTCAGTATGATAAAATGTGAAGCACTAACTGTTCAACTCGCGCCCTTTTGACGAAGCACATGGTCAACTTATAAATTCGAATATCACTTAATCTACACCATCGATTTTGATTTCTAAGTTTACAGCAACTCCGAAGTACTTTTTCTTCACTTTACAACAACATTTGTCGTTTTCTCAAAGAAAATATTACATTTTTTAACGAATTTTCCACCACCTGGATCCAGCTACGTATACAGTTCACTACGCCATCTTGAGTTCTTTTTCTTCCAGAACGTTGTCCAAAGTTCTCTCTCACGTTCCGTTCCGTGCAGTTTTGCACGTAGACCATTAGTGCCAAGCCTTCCGTATCTCGATACATACGCTTATACGTTAATATATTTTTTTAAGTCTGCTTTTATTTTACCTACTTTTATAGTCTGCTTATTCTTTACTTTTTATTTATTAAAAGTGATTCTACTTTAACTATTTTGCGTCATAAAGGAATTTATATATATGCAAAAATTATAAATGTTTATTATTATTATTGCGTCATTTTATTTATTTAGACCAAACCTCTGTGCTTTAGACACTATGGGAAACTGCTGATTTATTTTTCATCGTATAGCATTTCTGTTACATGGCTGTCAGTGTTACATGCTGTTTGTTCAAATCAGTGGTATTTTGAATTGAACCTAATGTAAAAATACCCACTAACATAGCACACCCCTGGATATGTAAATCAATGTAAATATTATGAGTTTAGTCGTTAATTTGTAATACATGTGAGTTTCAGGGTTTTTAAACATTCAAATAAGAGTAACTTAAAAGGGGGTCGTAAGGTAAAGTTTGGACATTTAGCCTAATTTAAAAGATTTAGTTATTTCATAATATTAATGAACATAGAAATTCAAAGGGGGATTGCAGACAAAGTAAATTTCAATATTTTTTAACCATAAAAAAGTAATTTGCAGTACAATAGAACATAAATAAAAGTTACATAGAATTTAAATATATTTTGTTGAGATGAAACAGAGTCGCTGCCATAACATAGCCTTGACAACGGATGTACATCAAAAGGGAAATGAGTTTTCAACCTAGAAACGGAAGCAACTTTGGGAGGTGATGTTTAGTCAACACGCAATAACAATTATGATTGGTGGAGAGAAATCACGTGAGATTACGTCATTGCTGCACTAGATGGTTTCCGCAAGTCATGTACAGCTATCAATCGCTAGCTGGACCTTCTGTTGAACAGTTCACATTATCATGTGTTAAGTATATCGTTCCTGAAATATTGGAAAGTGCGGTATATTTGTTGGAAAGGATGTAGAAACATTTCTATAGTAAAGTATAGACGATGTAGTCGTTTTAAAACGCATCCTGAAGAAATTCGGACGTTCGTAAGTGAGATAAAAACTTAAAGTAAAATCTGTGAAAGATAGCGTGGTCGCCACAAAGGACTAAAGAATGGCGGGCGGACAGAGTGCTTTGCAATGATAAAGAACAGTGTTTTTTCGGAGTGAGTTAGATCGACAAATCATGAGATAGTGCTACGAGTTATGAGGCTAAACAGTTCATAAAATAAAATCATATAATTAAAATATTTTGTGTTAAAGTAAATTCATTTTGTAATATTAAAATTCTTAAAGTGCACTATAAAAAGGAGAGCTCGTAAGTAATGAATCATTTCAAATTTAAGTCTGCAATCGAATCTTTTTATTATAAGTTTTTAGGATTAAGATGAAATCATTAATAATTTGTGTATGAATGAGTATATGATTCTGATTTTTAAGATAATGGCTTGCCAACCTAATTTAATTTGTTTATGTGTGGTTTTTGCTAATATAAAAATGGTGAATTAAAATATTAATGCCAACTACTATGACTTCTTAATTTGAGTTTTTCTCCTTTCCAGAAGTAGTTTATGGTAAGTGAACCCTGTGATAATAGTAAATTCAGTTTTAGTTTTCTTTGTGTATAATTCAAAATGGCGTCAGTCTTTGGTGAACACGAGACGTTTTGGAGGTAAAGTTCTCATGTGCAAAAACATGGAGGCTGAACTTCCGGACGAGTCCATTTGTAACCGGAGAACTGTAGTCACAGATGAAATAGGTTTATGTGTAACAGAGATTTAGTGATCAACTGTGTTAGACACAGATGTGATCATAATATAAACTAACTTCAATTTTGGGGTTATGTTTGATTGTTTATGTTTTGAATAAGGGAATAAGGTGTTATAATATTTTGAAGTGATAATTTAATTAAATAAATAAAGTAAATGGATTGAAGATAGGATATAATAAATAATTGTTACACAGTAAAGGTATTTTTTTTATTAAAAATAACTCAGAAATATTTTTGTCAAAATTAAATTTTTATTTTTCATTTTTTTTTATTTTTCATTAATAAATTTGTTTGTAAACGGCTTGCATAGTGGCAGCACGTTACAAAATGGCGCCCGAACTTCTTTACCATAAACGAAAACACTGGAGAGGGGGACTTTGATGGAACCATGGTAGTTGGCTATATTTGAAAAAATTTTGAAAAAGTTTTAAAAGTTATAAAGCTAATAAATAATTAAGGGGTTAATAATTAATAAACGATGGCAGAACTAAATGATTCTGGAAATTTAATATTAAATCATTCAATTAATAAAATATAGTCTTAGAAGACTCAAATAAATTAGCAATGGAGAATGCAACAAAAATTAATAATGTGGGTGGGAGTGACAATTTAAAACAAAGTTCAGGAGTTACTTTGGAAATGGTATATCAATGTATGATTAGTTATTTTGAGAAGAGAGATAAACAGTTACATGAACTTAGATTAGCATTTAACAGTGGGTTTGAAAGTTACGAACAAAGTTTCAATAGTGGATTTGAAAAATTAAGTAAGAAAATTGACGATAGAAATACAAAGTTAGATGAATTAAAATTAACATTTAATAGTGGATTTGACGAATTAAATGATAAGTATGATAACTTTAGCCTAGAATTTAAACAGGAATGTGATAAAAGTGTTAAGAGATTGGAAGAAAATTTAAGTGAGTTTAAACAGGAAATAAGACAAGAAATAGCAAAATTTGATGAGCCATTAGAGGTTTCAGATATTAATGTTGTTAATACAGTTAATACAGTTTCAAGGGAAGTAGAATTAGATGATAGGCCTAGTAATAATAATGTGTTAGTAGAGGTTAGGGAAGAAATAAATAATAATAAGATAGTTGAAAATATTTTTGAATTTGAGGGTGACCAAAGTGTTACAGATTGCGCTAATGATGTAGGTAATGTTGGATTTAATGATAAAGGATTGGAGGTTATGTTAGAAGGAAGTAATATTGAGGAAGTAGGATGTGAACATGTAAAAGTTAGATACAATGAATTTAAAAATATTAATAGGCCTAGAATCAATTTTAAAGTAAACTTAGAAGCATTGCTTGACTTATACAACAGTGAAGATATTATGGAGAGCTATGTAGTAAAATTCTTTGAAAATACGAAGGAAAATTATGAACAGAAAAGATCAAAGTGGGAGTATAGGTTAGGCTATGGAAAACTAACCGTAGGCGAAAAAGTTCCTAATGGAAGTAGACGTAGGTTAGCTCTACATGTATTGCAGTTGCCGAGTAGGAGGAGAAAGAAAGAATATAATCAAGGATGTGTCATGTAAATATACCGAAGGGTAAACTTAGAGAGATTGCGTAATAAATAGACTACGCACGGAGGTGGTGTAATGTAAAGTTTAGATAAATAGTTAAGGATAAATTGTTTGATATTTTGGTAATGAATAATGAAATAATAAGGAAGTTTAATTCTATAGAGTACTAATTTGAATTTAAATAAACAATTTGATTTTGAATAATAATAAATCTTAATTAAGGCAATTTTAAATTAATAAATTTTGGTTAAAGAAATGAATATAATTTTTTAAGGAAGGTTAATGAGTTTTTAAGTTTAAATAGCAAGTTGAAAGAAGGTTAAGATTTTTAT
>JAGFPH010027201.1:0-10114 GCA_018207615.1 Philaenus spumarius | reverse complement strand
ATTATAAATTTAAACTCAAGACCTACAACGAGTTTTGTCCGTTGTAAGCTACCCCTCTTAAGATATCTGGTTTGATCGGCTCCGCCAAAAACCCAAGATATTGAAAACTTCCAAATATAATAATATTCCCTTTTCAATTTTCCTCCTATCTTATTACATTCTTATATCTAGTTCTGCCTTCCTAATCTAACAATTTACATATCACATATTCATAATATTTTTATATACATCTCATACTATACTTTTCATTGTTCTTCTTATTCTTCATAATCTGAAATTACATTTTTACAATATACCATGGTATACATTTCCTTTTGAAATGCTCACTGGATGAGTTCACTTCCACTGAAAACACATGCTTATACTGTACACTACTTATATAAATACACTGACACATTTCAATTTGCCTGATAACAAACTAACAATATTTTAGTGGGTTACGTTTTCATACTACTGTTACTTCCCCGCATTCATATTTCGAGAATTTTTACAATCCTCGTTTTTGTACGTTTTAATTTACATTACCCTTTATGGTTTGAATATTTTTATTTATTTGCCTTAGTGGCTTCAACTACAATAATTGAGAGTTTTTTTTAATTTTTTTATTTTTATATGCACTAAATAGTTTTCATTTCCTTTTTCCTAGTATTTTCCTTCCCAATTTTCCATTTAAGTTTTCTTCCTTCAAGTTATTCCTAGGTTAGAGCTTAACTTCTTCCTTCAAGAACCTTAACTGTTTAGATTCTCCTAACTTGTTTTACGCATAATTAATTTTTTGCTAATTAATATGCAACCCCTATACACCCCTTACTCGTGTATTAGGTCATTCCAGGCTCTTGATTTGTTCGTAGGTTGCATTCGAACGTTTTTCTCCTGGATCTGTATTACATCTTATTTTAAAACAAAAAGCAATACATTTGCATGTAACTCAAAACTGCTTAGGCCTTTCTATCTATTGATTGATGCGTCGGGTTGTTTACTTAGGCCTACTTCATTCATTCCAATACTATGTTCTCTCTCCCCACTGCCTGACCTTGAACTTGTTTCCGACTCAGCTGTTTTCAAACATCCCCTCCTCGCCAATTTGTTCTCTGTCCTTTGCAATCTCATTCATTTCTGGTGTTTACTATTCAATTCAAAATATTGACTTTTGGTATTCCCCGGTACGGCTAATCAGTTTACGCATTAGGCCTACCTTTTCTTCAATATAATTATTCTTTAAGTTTTATTCTATTATTGGATGATAACTTAATTTACTGTACATATGGCTTTAAATCTCTAACATCGTATTTTCCCTTTATTCTCCCTGTAACCCGGTCTTCCACGATAAAGGTTTTATTTCCTACTCTTTCGTTTATGCGGAAAGGTCCTGTGTATAATAGAAACAGTTTCCTGGTCTCGCCTTTAAATTTACTCGCCATAATATTAGTGTTTTGTGTTACTAACACTAAATCCCTACATTGAAGTTCGTAAATCTGCGACCATGGTTTTGCTTAGCAGCTCGTTGGTTTCCGGCCCTTATGATCCTGGCCTGGCACTTCTGGTGTTTTTCTCGTACCGTTTCTTCTCTTGGGTTTGGCTGTTCCCTCGGGAAGACTTCATCCCACACGTACCTTGCCTCCTGGCCAAACTGTATCTCCTGAGGGGTGTATCCTGTAGTGTCGTGTGGTGTTGTGTTTAGAACGTCCTGTATATATTCTAGGTATTGTTTTCAATTTGCCTGTCGGTTGTAGCAATACGTCCTAAGCATGCGCACGATTTCTCGATTCACCCTCTCCGCCAGATTTACTTGTGGATGTCTTATATTGATTAGTACGTGTCGAACTCTTTCTTCCTGGATCCACTCCTTCCAATTCCCTGAAGTAAACGCCTTGCCATAATCTGTCAGAATGTTTTCTGGTTTTCCAACCTCTGCAAAGTACTGCCTCATTTTGTCTATACTGTTTTCTGTCGTTGGATTTCTTACCGTGTACAGTTTAACATATTTAGAGAAAATATCCACTACCACTAATATATGTTGCACATTTCCTAAACCTCTTGGTAGTGGTCCTAAGAAATCAATCGCCCCTATTCGGCCTATGTTATTCGTTACTATTGGCCTACTTTGACCTATTAAATACTGGTTCGGGTATTTCGCTCTTTGACAAATATCGCATTTTCTTATTTCTTCCATAATTCGATTGTTCATATATTTAAAATGCCACCTATTTCTAATCATGTTATATATTTTATTCCTTCCGGCGTGACATACGTTTCATGTACTTGTTTTATGAATTCCTTGACCGTGTTCTCTGGTACCACAATTTTCGACATTCCATTTATAAATTTACATAATACATTATTCTCTATCCTATATTCTACTCTATTTACAATATCCTGTATGATTTCCAAGCATTCAGGGTCTGCCATCTGTCTATTTCTCCAATCCTGCAATAACTGTGTAAAACCTGGATTCATTCTGATTTCTTGGATTCAGAAACAACTGTTTGATACTTATCTATTCATTCCTGTAGTAGGCCTTCTTGTTGTTCCGTTAGTATAGTACCGTGACTATACTCCTTTGTCAAAGTTATCTTGTTACATTTCTTCATTGGAACTGCGATTCGCCCTTTTGCTCAGGTTATTGTCTCCCCTCCTGGTCTAAGTCCATACAGCTGATTTTCAATTAGGCCTACTTTCACTTTGTACCTTACGTGTTTCCTACTTAACCTAGTTTTATTTACATCAGAAGTAGCAGTGTTTTTAAATCTGACTTTAGACATTTTTCCACGCATATTTGACAGTTGATTGTGATTACGCGTGTCTGCTCCTCCTGCAGATATTAATTCTTTATTTGTTGGTTTATTATTTTCATATATTTTATTACTTTTATTACTTATCGAGTGGTCGGAATAATTACAGTGTAGTGTAGTGCTTGACTTCGCCTTATCTGGATTACAACGTTTATTAGGATATTTACAGTTATGGATACTCTGATTGCACCGCGACGCGTAGTTGGTAATTGGAATTTTTTCACCACTATACCTAACATTAATTGGTACATTAATCTTTTTAATGCCCTATTACGCGGAATCTCGTCCTTGGCTTCTTTTGATATCATCTCCGGTACGATTAATTTTTTGGCTTTTTGCCCCTTCCTTCGTTGAACTGACACCTCCCTCGATATCATTTTATCCAACCCTCCTTCGTTTCGTATCCTAACCTTATTGTTTTTCCTAGCTGTTGTCTCCGGCTTCCTGTCTCGCCTCCTGCTGCACTTTCCTTCCATTACATCGTTAATGCCCGTTTCACATACTTCCGGTCCATTAACAATTTCAGCTTTGTTTACTAACTCGTTCATGCTACTTTGATTATTATTTACTTTATTTGTTTGGAGTTTAGTATACGTCGCCTCGATTTCGTCGGATTTAATTACCTCCGATTTAATTAAATTGCTCTTTTTACTGTTTTTGTAGTATCGGGAATTAATATTAAAACATTTTCCTTTTAACCGTGTTATAGCAACCTTTTTATCAATAAACGGGATTTCAATATTATCCTGACCTATTTTGAACATTGCAAATTTTTCTTGCATGTTTATTTTTGCCTGTAAATTATATAAAAGGTCACATCCCATAATTATCCTAGATTTTAGACCTTTTACTACCAAAAACTGTAGATCTACGCGTTTATCTAATAGTTTAACTTCGATTAGGACTTGCTTGCTAATTTTTTGCACCTTCCCCTTCAATGCTCCAATTATCTCTAAACACGCTACCGGTAACTCTAAGATTTTGACATCTTCCGCTTTCAATTGCTCGAGGTAATCTTGCTGGATAACGCTTACTTCGGCTCCGGTGTCAATTTCAATGTAACTAGTATTTGTTCCAAGTTCGACTGGAATCGCGGGTATCTCTTCTAACGGTTTTTCTGCTATAATTGGTTCATCCTTATTATCTAGCAAGTCTTCCCTAATATTTATATTTAAACTACCTAATTGTTTAGGTTGACGTTCGCGCTCCTTTTCGACGACTTTTTCGCCTACTTCAGGTTCGATTCTACTACAAGGAGTAACTTTTTTATTTCCTAAATTTTTGGTATTTACACGCGTTTGTAATTTTTTAACGTTATTCTTTTGCGTTTTTGTTTTTTTAACGGCCCTGTCATTCCGAAAAAATCTATCCTTTGCCAGAACCTCGTTTCTTAGTTTTTCGGCTGCTGGTTAGGATTTGAGTTGGAAGGACGTGGTTTATTGGAACTTGGGTGATTAGAGTTACTTGGGTTTTGAGCATAGGATCTTTGGACAGTTGGGTTATTTCTAGGTGTGAAATTTTGCCTATTTTGCGTGTCCTGAGCGTCCTGGGGTCTGCCTCGCCGATTTTCCTCTATCATGTCTACATTATTTAAGAAATCTAATGCGTCTTGAATGGTTTCGCTAGGCTTACCTATGCTGGCTAATCTAATTTGCTCGCTGAAATGTTGCATTACCTTGAATACTAGGATACCTTCGGGTAGGGGGTTCTAAATCTCGCGCTTTGTTTATTACCATACAAAAATATTCGGTCCTGCTAGCTTTTCCCCTCTCTACATATCTATTGTTTTCTATATAATTCCTGACCGCTTTTTGTTTTTGGAGCGACCAGTAATTACTTAAAAATGCTTCCCTAAACTCGGCATACTTTATCTCTTCGCGATTAGTTATATTAAACCATTCGAGCGCGTATCCTTTTAGATGGCGTCTAATGAATTTTATTTTCTCCCTATCTTCTAAATAGGGATTCAACTCGTCCATTAACCCTTCTATGTCCCTTAAAAATTGTTTCGGCCTCTCTTTACTGTTTCCCCAAAATTCAATTTTATTTGTTTAGCTCTCAAAACGCGGCATAACAATTCCTACATTCCTACTACCACCTCCCTGACTTATCACGTTTCCTATTTTCTTTTCGACGCTTTGCACCCGACTTTTCATTGTTCGGAAACCTTTTTCCACGTTATTTTTCATGGTGCACGTTGTTTCCTCCAGAAAATGGATAGTTCCTTCTATTTCCCTAATCTTCTCTTCTCCCTTTGTGTGTTGTTCCTTACACCTCACGCTCTCCTCCTCGATGCTTTTTTCCAGGTCTCCCAGCTTTCCAGAAATTACTTTATATAGTTCCTTTTGTTCCTCCTCTCGCTGTAGCCTTTCTGCCGCCCTGTCTTCCCAGATTTTTGCATCCTTGAGCCGTCTTCTTTCCTCCTTTCTTTCCCTTTCTTCCTGTTCCTTCTTCTCCCTGGCCTCCAGTTCTTCTTGTTATTCTTTCCGCCTTCGTTCCTCTTCTTCCTTTTCCTTCTTCGCCCTAGCCTCCAATTCTTCCTTCTCCTTCTTCTCTCTGCGCTCCTCTACTTCCTTTTCCTTCTTCGCCCTGGCCTCATTATCCTTTTTATACTGTTCAAAGAACTCTTTCATCGCCTTATCCGCCATTTTCTTTTTGCTTGTTTATATTATTTTATTTATATTTAATTGTTTTTAATTTGTTTAATTTTGTTTTTATCTGTCGCGTCGGAAAACTCCGAATTATTTTTAATTAACTTTACACCTATTTTTTTAGGCCTACACCCACCAAGCTTCCGATTCTACCGCGACAAATTTACTATACTGGTTAATTATTATTATTTGTTTAATTTCCTCACTCCCCCTCTGAACCTTTATACGACACGAAACCGGGAAATATTTCAGACACGGAAATAGCAGTAGTATGGCTTAATATTAAACACAATTCTAAAGCTAACATACACAGTTTTAAGCACAAATAAGTTTACGTTAGTTTTTTGACTGATTTTTACTTTTGGTTGACTTTTTAACCACAAGTGAAATCTAGCCAACACCGAAGGGCGCCAATTCTACAACGAAAAACCTTGGAGAATACTTCGCTTTGGCCACAACTACAACGCGTTCTGCCCCACGTTGGCTGCGCCAATTCTACAACGGATAACCTTTTGAAGGATTCTTCGTTGGAGAATAAGTTATTTCCACCTATTGGAAGTCTTATAGGCAATTTCACTTTGTTTGGCCTAGGTGAAATAACTATGTGTCAAATATTCAGTTTGCTGACTATTCTGATAAAAAAAATTTACTTTATACTTCCAGTAATTTATTTTTGAAATTAGCTCAGTTAGAACACAAGTTAATAATATTATTTTTTGTAAACCTCTGAAGAGTGAGTACACTGAAACTAACCTTGTAAATAGCTTACTTGTGCTTGCAATTATTTTATGAAATTTCACTGTATCAATTCTTAATCTATAATTCATAAACTATTGGGATATTTGAATACTAGGTATTTTTGTAAATAATAACTTTTTTATAAAGCAAAATAAAATTTTAATAATTTCCTTTTTCAAACTTTTGAACATAAAACAGAACTTTTGGATTTAATCTTTTTCCAATAAAACCAAATAATAAATTTCTTTTTAATTAGAATAATAATTTTCTTAAGCTATAAGGCAGAACTAATCTTTTACCTAATTATATTTTATTTTAATATTTTTATACTCAATTGAATATAATTAATAATTTAGTGAAAATTTTAATTTTAATTTACGATTTAATGAATTTACTTTTATAATTAATTACAAATATTTCTTAATCTATCATCCTAAGTAACCCAGTATTTAAAATAAATTTACTTGAATTTAATTCAGGCAATTTAATTGGGACTAACGTATTTTACCCTTCTACCGACCTTTTCACACTTGTCCAGGCGTCGCGACGTTTGTTATGAAGTCCGCGAACGCTGTATAGTGATGGTGAGCTACAGATGTTCTGCGTGCTGATAAAGTTGTCTTGTTGGTGAAGGTGAAGTCCTGTAGGGTTGTCTGGATGGATGATGGATGGCTTCTTAAAGATGGATGTGGTACTGCCGTGTCTGCAATCCCGGTTCGGTTATTCCCTCGCAGCTACAGTTGCATGTCCTAGTGGTCGCCTGGTGGTGTCCTGGAGTCCTGTCTGGAAGATATACGAATCACTCCATGTATCAGCTGTCTTGCAGGCTATGTTCTTCCTCCAGAATATTCCAAGTTAGGCCAACTTTGTATAGACTAAGTTGCCACTGAAGTTCTTGTAGAGTTAAGGCGGTGTCTATTGCTGCATCCCAGGTGAAAACCGCAATGACGTATCTTCTTACTTGTTATAAAATTTATAAAGGTTAACGAAGAAAATACTTAGCTTCTAGTATGCTAAAGTATTTTGTAAAAACAAGTAACCAAGCCTCGATGCGTCTACTAGCATCGTAAGAATAATAATCCTCTCTAGTTTCCCCGAGCAATCGTTTATATAAGGTTTTTCGGCACTATTTCATTGCCAACTTGAGCCTTCTAACACTGTATTACTACAATGCTTTAAAATTCGTTTTTTCGACAAATTTAAACTTCTGGTCTATGTAATTTTTCATCCTGAATTTCATTTTAATTTTTTCATTACTTTTCCACTTGATTTAGCCATTGTTTTAAGTAAGTTTTCTTTTGTTTTTGGAGTACGCCCACTTTCGTATGCTGGTAGCCTTGCTCCCCCTCCAGCCGTCTCATCTTCGGCCCGCCCTTCTGCTGTTCCAAGTTCTTATCTCGCTTCCCGCAGTTTATGCTATGGAAAATCGTTTTCGCTGTAACTTCTCCAGGGTTTTCCCGAATTTCCTGAGAGTGATATGATTTGATTCAGCTCGTTGTTGTCTTTCCCCTCGAACTCGAGTGACGTTCGTACGACTCTTGGTTCGCGTACACGACACACGCGCGTTTTTCCGCGGCGATTTTTCCCGGAAAAGTCTTAATTTTCCGTTTCTTTCAGTTTTTCGTTCCACACTTCTTATTGTCCATTGGTTCTTGTTAACTAGCCGGATTTTCATTTCATTTCTGTTTCTGGTTGTCTTGCTATGAGGTTAGGGACTTTAACGATTTTTTTACTAACTGGGGTTTTACTTTACTCCCGAAACATATTTCAAATACTGGATTATTTTTACATAACTATGTTACTTACATACTATTTACCATTTTGGGTTGTTAAAAATTTAAGTTTAATTTTTCATTTAGCTGTAAAGGTGCAAATTCTATCACCTTTTTCCTTTCATAAATTTTCTAGTTTTTCTTTTATATTATAAATTACGTTTATCAATACTAAAATTTGTTTTGGTTAGAATTTAAAAAACTTTAATTTTAACCTACTTTTTTATCCTTTGAACTTTGTGAATTACCATTAACTTTTTTATTTGACAAAATTTCGCTAAACCTTATTTCTCCTTTATTTTAGGCCTTTTTAAGAAAAGCCTAAAAAACCTTATCTTTTTCAATTTAGAGGAATTTTGAAATTTTTCCCATAATTTGACAGCTCGTATAGGTAGTACCATTTAGGATGGCTCGTGGTTTGCGCAGAAGCAGTAATGTCCTTCTCCCTCCAACACCAGCCTTTGTCGTTTTGTAAGAAAAGTACAGTCTGTGTCAAATCCATCGATTAGACGGCAGCCAAGCAATTTTTAGCATTGGGCGTTCTTTCAATTACAAGTTTCTGCACAGTACTATGATTATTTAAATAGGACAAATTTTATATATTTGTAATCTGCGTGATATGTTGCAACTAACAGTATAAATATCTTAAAGTTTGGTAAATGTTCGGAATTTATATAATAATAAATACTTCGATTTTTTAAATCGAGACATGAAAAAGTAGTAAAGCCCAAACTTTTTTTATTTTTAGGGTAGAAAGAAACTTCAAGCGGCAACGTTGTAGAAAATTTGTTGATATACATATTTTATTTCAAACATTTTTCAGTCAGATGTTTGGTTTGTCCACAAATCGCTTGCAAATAAGCGTAACCAATATTATCAGGTGTCGAGTTGCTCCCACGGTCCCACCGGACGAATAGGCCTAAGTTAGTGCTTTTCAGCAATGTCTAGTTATCTAACAATGTCTTGTCTGTATATCATAGCCTCGTCGCTGTATACTGTATAAATGACCTTGTATAATAAATATAATAGTATAGTATAAGGTATAATTTAAAATATGAAATATATGTTTGTTGTGCTTACTTACAGTACTTAAAAAACACACTCAGAAAAGCCAATTCAAATCGAATTATTTAGTCCCCAACCGCTTCGAAAACTTTCTACACAACAAGTTTCATAATCAAGAAAGTATTTTTAAATTAGTGGAAATTACTACTCTGTAATAAATAAATACATTGCCTGTCACAGTTCTTTTTTAATTTGAATGACGAACATACAGAGCACGCGGTGCGACTGTGTAGACCTACAAACGTAGGTATACTGTTGCGTTTGTTTGAAAGACATTTTTGAACAAACCGAACGTTTGACTGAAAAATGTTTGAAATAAAAAATGTAGATCAACTAATTTTCTACAACTTTGCCGCTGGAAGTTTCTTTCTACCCTAAAAATAAAAAAAGTTTACGCTTTATTACTTTTTCTAGTCCCGATTTCAAAAATCGAATTATTTCTTATTGTATAAATTCCAAACATTTATCATACTACAACATATTTATACTGTTAGATTCAGCGTATCACGTAGATTACAAATATATAAGGTTTATTCCATTTCAATAACCCGTGTACTTTGCAGAGAGTTGTAAGTGGAAGCACGCCCAATGCTGGATGGAATCTGCTTTGCGGAGTTCTGACCGCCAGTGTGGTCAAGATAACATAACTAGGGTTGACTGTACAAAGTCCCGCCTTAACTTAGGAGGGGAAGTGAGGTGGGATAGGTTCTCTGTCTCACTCGCACTACCCGCCCTACGCGCCATCCTAAATGATTTTATCTATATCTTACGTAACTTAGTGTTTTTTTATTATCTAATCTTGCAGTAAATACACCCGCGGTTAGCGTAATGCATTTCCTGAAGATTTTTATTTTTTATTTAAATCCTGGATTTTGGCTTCCCGAAAGAATCTTTAAGTTATTTTTACAAGTTTCCTTTCCATTACTAACAGGCAGGGTCCAAAAGTTTAATTCAGCCCGATAACGGACCGCCCGTGTTAACATGATTGTCGTGACCTACAATCAGCTTCAACCCGCGGCAATTCCAGATTATTCAAACTTACAAAATTAATTATAAATTTAAACTCAAGACCTACAACGAGTTTTGTCCGTTGTAA
>JAGFPH010027200.1:0-10117 GCA_018207615.1 Philaenus spumarius | reverse complement strand
CGCTTCACTGATGTGGGTCGGCGACTGGTTGTGTTATGCAGGATGTTGATGTTTATGTTTTGCGGATGTTTTTATTTTGGTTTGACGGATGTTTTTTGTTTACTTCCACTTCCTTGCTGCTGGCCTAGTTTTCGAAGACTGGTTTCCCTTCTGCACTTCGATTGTCACTTGCCTATGAATTGTGTTATTTACAAGTTTATTTACACTAATTTTTTAATTATTTTATTGATCTATGTATGGCTTTAAATCTTTTATGTCGTAGACACCTTTAGAACGTCTGGTTTCTGTGTCATACACTTCATAGGATTTTCTGCCTATAATATTCCTAACCTCATACGGTCCACCATAAATTAACATGAGTTTTTCTGTTTCTTGTTTGTCAGCACTAGCTCGATTACCTTTAATAATTAGCACCTTATCTCCTACGCGAAATCTGGTCTCCCTGATGTTCTGGTTTTTCTTTTCTGCTCGCCGATTTCCTTTTCTCACAATTCTTTGTAGACACCTTCCTTTCTTTTCATCCCATGTTTCCACCTCTCGTAGTGCCATGTCCTCAGGAAAGTATTCTTGCCATACATATTGTGGTTCTACATTGTGTTGGATCTGGTGCGGCGTATAACCCGTAGTTTCGTTAGGTGTGTTATTTATTAAGTCCTCCATATAGGTCATATAACGTCGCCATGTTGGTTGTGTATTGTAGCAATAGGTTCGCAACATTCTTCCTATTTCTTTGTTAACCCTTTCTGCTAAGTTAACTTGCGGATGCCTCACTGGAATAAGTACATGCTCAATACCCCTTTCACCCATCCATTCTCGCCATCTGTTTGATGTAAATCCACGTGCATAATCGGTCAATATTTTCCTCGGTTGGCCTTCCCTTTGGAAATATTCCTGCAGCTTGTCAATGGTGTTTTTGGTTGTTGGATTTCTCACAGCATACATTTTAACAAATTTAGAGAACGCATCGATTATTACGAGTATATGTTGCACATTACCTTGTCCTTTAGGTAACGGTCCCAAATAGTCTATGGCTATAAGTTGTCCTATATCTTGCACTACAATTGGCTTAGTTATTCCTTGCAAATATCTGTTTGTGTGTTTTGCTAACTGACAAATTTTACATTTCTTAATTACATTTAAAATTGCAGATCCTGCATTTTTATACTGAAAGTTGGACAGATTATGCTTTGTAACTTATTCCTGCCCATATGACCATAAATTTTATGCATTTCTGCTATGAATGTATTCCTTATGTTATCTGGCACTACAATTCTCCATTTATTCCTAATTACTTTATACAAGGTGTTATCATGAATTCTATATTTATTAAAATGATCAATATTGTTTATTATATTGCTTAATGCATTATCTGCCCTTTGTTCTGCTCGGAAATTTTGCATTATTACTTCAAATGGTGCTGTTTTTCTTATTTTAATCTGATTTACTTTAAGCCGAATAGGATTATGTTTCTTTTTGGTTACGTCACTTTCGTACATTCTGCTTATAATGTCACAGGGAACATTTTCTTTTCCTGGGCAGTGTATTATATTTGGGTTATATTCTTGGATAGCCAGTATCCAACGTGTTAGCCGTGCGTTCGCAAAGTTACAGGTTTTAAGAAATTTAAGTGCTTTGTTGTCTGTCACTATAGTAAGTGGTGCGCCTAAAATTAGAGGTCTAAACTTTTTCAATCCATGTATGATGGCTAACAATTCTTTTTCACATATGGTATAGAAACACTCTGCTTGTTTTAATGTCCTACTCACGAACCCGATTATTTGTATATGTCCCTGGCTATCTTTCTGGTACAATTGACTTGCGATCGCCATGTCACTTGCATCAGTTTGTAAAAAAGTTTCCTGATTTTCTACAGGGTGCACAATAGTAACGGCCTCTTTAAACAACTCTTTCACTCGATTAAATGCTATTTCCATTTCATCGTCCCATTTCCAGCTACTTCCTTTTTCAACAATTTTAATAAAGGCTTTGTTTCTTCTGCATATTTCAAACTAAATCTAGAATAGTAGTTTACAAATCCTAAGAATGATTGTAAATTTTTCTTATTAGTTGGTCTTGGAAAGTCCCGTATTGCCTGCAACTTCTCAGGATCAGTACTGACTCCTTGCTTTGAAAATACATATCCCAGAAATTTAACCCTTTCTTGACAACAAAATGTTTTAGTTGGATTTATGGTGATATTTCCTTCTTTGAACTTTTTAAATATAATTTCAAGATGTTCCAGGTGTTCTTCGAACGTTTCTGACATACATAATAAGTCGTCCACATAGCCTAAAGTGAAATCGTCGACTTCCTTTCCTAATGTCATATCCATTGTCTTAACTAAAGAAGCTAAAGAATTTTGTAACCCAAAAGGTGTCACTTTGTAATTGTACACTTTATTGTTATACAAAAACCCTGTATATTTTTTTGATTCTTCATCCAATGGAACCTGCCAAAAGCTAGTAGTCAAATCAAACTTAGTAATGAAATTTTTATTTCTGCCCTTTTGTAATATTTCTTGAATCGATGGTGCGCTCTCGAAATCCGGCTCTATAATTTGATTTAACTTCCGCGCATCTAGACACAATCTTATTTTTCCATTCGGCTTCACAACCACGACCATTGGATTAATATACGCCGTTCTCGATCTTTCAATAACGTCTAACTCAAGCATCCTGTCTAGCTCCTGTTGAACTTGTTTCCTGTAGTTGATAGGAATTGGATAATTTCTATTGACATAGGTGGCATCTTCTTTGACTCGTAAAGTATGTACATATTTATTTGATCTTCCGGGTATTTCACTAAACACTTCCCCGTACTTACGCATTAAGTTCAATAACTGATTTTGTTGTGTTTCATTTAAAATGCTATTTTCCAAACAATTCCCTAACGGATCCGTTTCTAAGCCTACTTTTTTCACCCTTACTTCCTGCCTGCCTTTCATTTTAGCCCTTGGTTTGTTTCCGAATTGGTTTACTTTATTGTATTTCATTTTAGCCTTCGGTTTGTTTCCGAACTTGTTTACCTTGCTGTACTTTGTTTTTTGAACAGGTTTCCTCACCTTAGTATTAATTCCCCGTTGGCTATTTCTCACAAATCTCCCTTTTTTAATTACTTGCTTAATTCTCCTTTTATTTATTTCTATTGATTTACAGACCTTTTGTGTTAAACCCCCTTTGCTTTCACGTATCTCTTTCAACGTTTCCAGCTCCCTAGATCGCAGTATTTCTGAACGATCCTTTAAGTTTTGGTTGCCCTGATTTTCTCCCTTCAGTAACACCTCACTTAAACCTTGGTTATTCCGTATCTTTTTCATCGGCTCTAACCCTTTAACACTCATCTCTCCCTTACTGAAATTTCCTAACTCATAACCTTTGGAATTTTTACGTTTGGTTTGTTCGCCTTTCCTACAATTTTGTTTTACGTCTATTTTGGTTTTAATAGACAACAGACATGCCCCTTTCTCTCGCATACCCGGATTTGGATCACCGACTTGTTGAATGATTCCCCATTTCATCAAATCTCGTTTAAAGTTGTTATTAAAACGGTTTTCTTCGTCCAATCTCAATTTCTTTACTCCTATGAAATTTTTCCTATTTCCCTCTATTTGTTTAACGCTTTGTTTACTTTTAGCTTCCTCCTTTGTTTTAAAATTAACTTTTATTTCTTCCCCTTTAATTATGACTTTTAAAAATTCTTCTTCTAAATTAATTTTTGCTTTTAGCCTATTTAGCATATTACATCCTAATATAGCTTTAGTCGTTAATTTTGGCACTATTAAGAAGATACCTTCTATTGTTTTGCCTGCAAAGTTTATGGGTATCATTGTTTGTTTGGCTACCCTTACTCTCCTATTTCCTATTGCCCCTACTACCTCTACATTCATTACTGGTAGCTCTAAAAATCTATAACCCTTTACTTTTAACTGCTCAAAATACTCCGCTTGAATACATGAATATTCTGCCCCCGTGTCCAGTTCAAGACACAATGGACTTTCATGAATTTTGACCTCTACCTCCGGACATTTGATCTTATCTTTTGGTAAATAGGTGTTATTTGGCTCTTCTAATAACTCTTCCCTAATATTCAATGAAATATTCTGCAATTTAAATTGTAAATGGCTCCTTTTATTATTTATTCTCGCGGTCCCTGATTCCGTATACTTATTTTGTACCTTTGATTCCAATCCTTCATTCCCAGAGACCAACTTCGTTAGTTTTTTGGACTAGGTTTGGGATTTTGATTTGATGGAATAGGTTTCTTAGGGTACTGGGTTTGGCTTGTGCTAGGTTGATTCTCATAGGATCTGGGGTATGGGTGTTTAGGAAGGTTTCCAGAGTCCGTATTACGCGTTGGTTGCCTGTCTAGGTTCCCTTGGTTTCGCGGATATTCGTCTCTAGTGTCTCGCCTGTTTTCCCTCTCCATTGCCTCAAAAGCTCTTAAAAGTTCTATAGCCTCTTCAAAACTTTCGCTTGGCTTTCCTACGCTAGCTACCCGTATTCTTTGGTCAAAATGCCTCAACAATCTATTTATTACAAATTTCTCCGGAATAGCAGGTTCTAAATACCGGGCCTTTGTTACCATTTTACAAAAATATTCTACTCTTGTCATAGAACCGCGATCATTATATATCCCATTCTCTATTTGATTTCGCAAAATTTGTTGTGCCTGGTAGCCCCAGAAATTCTCTAAAAATTTTGCTCTAAATTCCCCATAGTTTGTGCTATCCCTCTTTACAATGGACCACCAATCTATTACTGCACCTCGCAAGTATTTCTCGATTATTTTTAATTTTTCTTCGCCTTCTAACAAAGGGTCTATCTCATTAAAAAGCTCTTCCATATCCGTTATAAATTTCATGGGACTTTCCTTTGGTGTACCCCAAAATTCTTGAACTTTGTGCTCCCCTTCTTTACTAGCATGGATATAAACTACGCGCTTTTCTGCCCCTGCCACACCATGGGCTGTGCTAGAACTCCTAACCCTTTTTTCTAACGCTTTAACTGTCGTTTCTAATTTCTTTTCATTGGCTTTTACCTCTTCTATGCTATCCCTATTTGTTCTTCCTAACTCTTTAATCTGTACAATGTCTTCTTTTATGTCTGCGATCTCTACTTCGCAATGGTCTACTCTGCCCTGAATAAATTCCATCCCTTTCTGTACCTCTTCTCTTATTCCCCCTACGGCTCCTAAAATTTCATCGCGATGTTCTTTCTCCCTAGCTTCGCGTTCTAATTTTTCAGCTACCCTTTCCTGCTCTTTTACTTTTTCCCTAGCTTCGCGTTCTAATTTTTCAGCTACCCGTTCTTGCTCTTTTAATAACTCCCTATCTTCACGTTCTTTCTCTTTGGCTAACATTACTTTTAACAATTTTTTAATCTCCTCTTCCTCCCCTTTTTTCTGTCCGCTTGGAGTTGCCATTTTTTATGATTTTAAAAAATTTGTTAAAATTCCCTAATCTTTTATATTCTAAATTAATCACTCTTATTGCTACACTTCTTACAATTACTCTTATATTTACCAGGTCAGCTATCCTCAGATCACTTTTAACTGTTCGTTCGTTGTCCCAGTGAGAAATAACTATTTTAAACTTTAAAATATTATTTGTCACTCGGGCCCCGCGTTGGGCGCCACTTGCCACGCGCAAACCTCCCTACCCTTTAAATTTATTCAATAAACACAACCTTTTGTTGTTAACTTTAACACTTTCCCTCATCAAATAACACCCAAGTGTTTTCAGGCCTTATTTGACGTTGTTCCGTTGTACTACCTACCCCGTTAGTACAATTTGAGAGGTTTGGCGAGGGCAAGAAAAGGAAAACTTTTTGTTTCCTATTCTTAAGTTTTTTAAATTTAAATTAGTTAGACTTTTTTTGTCTTTTGTGTAGTACACTAGCTCAATTCTAGACTCTTTTTCGGGATCGTTCCCTTTGGAGTTAAATTTGTAGTGATCCGTGAATAACTCACCTGCTGACTTAATTACACTAGAGCACTGAATGGTTTTAGGATTAATTTGATTGGATTTGTAAATTATATATTCAAAAATTTTCTACTGAAAACTCAAAAACGATTTATTTTTTAACATAAATCCATTAACTTTGAAACAACAAATTATTATTATCAAAAACACAATGAAATTTATTAATCTTTAACTTATAATTACATATATTGAAAAGTAGCAAAGTGATTAATTAATTTATTAATTGAAATTTGTATATTAATGATTATATTATTTACATACGACGATTTGCCATTGTGAGTAATGAAATTTACTAAACGAGTTTACTTTATTCAATTTCCCCAGAATTTACTTGAATTTATTTATTTAATTTAATTTATTTATTATTTTGTAAAAAAGGGATTTATTTAAAATTATAAGTAACAATGATCGTTTGCCACTTACAGAACACAAGAAGTTCGACGCGTAATTCCTTCTGTTGATTTCCAGCGATTTAAAGTTGTTCTCCTTGGTCCCCAGAATGGTTTCTTCGGCTTACAGTTGTCTTCTCCTAGACTTAATTAAAGTTGTCCTCTCCCAGTTGATTGTAGTATCTTTTGGCAAGATAGGCCGTTTATATGGATATTCTTCTCCCGAAATTATCACGACCCGACTTAGCTTTAGGCCGGAGCTAGAAACGTAACGCACACCGATAACTGATCGCCCTTTGACTTTCTCTAAGTACCCTCGGAGCTTGGTCAGATGTCTACTCGTCGGCGTTCCGTGCTAAACTGATGTTAAAGGGGATGCAGGCTTCTATCGTCGACTTTTTACTTGTCAAACCAGCATCTTCCTCTATGTAACAAGAAATCCTGGTTTCTTGCTTTAGAAATATATTTTTTGGTCTTAATATATTTCCTGATTTATTTGATGAATTTTAGTGCCTTTATTTCCCATCGATTAGGCCTAATTTAATTATTATCTTCATTTATTGAATTTCAATGTTTTGCTCTTCGTAGTGGATCCGGTGACGTCACTTCCCCTCGCAGCCTGGGCCTTGGGTGCCTGTATGAACTTGTCGATTGACAATTTTTGCATTGATTTCACCCAAACTCTATAACTTCTTTTTGCGTGGTCGGATTTTGATTTTGTTGACTTCTATGGATTGGTTGACGTTTTCTGGTTTCTCTGGAATTCGAATGGTGTTTCTACTCCTCTTCATTCTTGAGTTATAGACTTCGTTAGTTTTGCTTAAATTTTGAAATTTATTTCCTGTAAATTTGAAATTTTCCATTTTTTCTTGCTTGTATCCTCTTTGGTTGGTCTTGAAACGCGTAAATCTGGTGTTGGTTTTTTGATAGCTTGTTTGTTTGTCTAGTTATTCAGCTTGATGTTACTCTAATTGGCTTCGTTTGGTTTTCGGCGTCTCATTCCCCCCCTTTAAAGCTCTTTTCATATCTCACATGGCATTACAATTTATTACACATATATATATCCTATTTTATCAATATTTCCCTTTTATTAATCTCCCTTGTATTTATTTTGAATTAATAAAAATTTTTATTAATTTATTTTATCTTTACAAAACTATTTATTTATTTATATTGAACTTTGGCTTGATTATGCCCTATTATTGACTCTATTCAATGCTATTTTTTTATGATTTAATTACATTTGAACTTTATGAGTTATTAGCCTTTTTATGCCCAAGAATGACTTTACACCTTATTTTTAAGCTATTAAACTTTATAACTTTATATTTTTTATTACCTTATTTTCTTAACCCTTTTTAACTCTACAAATTACTCTACTTTGTTTTTTGGATTTTATTCAAATTCTGCAAAATCGATTTGTTTACGCTTACATTTTTGTCTATAACTTTTTAACAAATTATCATAACAAAATTATTTTTATTACTCCTTGCTTATTTAATTCTCCTTTTAACATAAATCTAATAATAACAACTTTTTTTTATAAAATTACAAACCCCTATCTTTCAATGCTAATTCATTTCTACCAAATTTAGACAAGACTGGACAAGTCAATTCCTGTCAGGTCCTGCAAGGTTTTGGCTTGGTCTTGTCGCTAATGCATACGTCACAGTCTGCACGTATTTAACTAACACAATTTCAAAAACTATTACTAAATACTATTTTCACATTGGAAACTACTTTTTTATCTTAATTTTGGGCTTTTCTGACACCCTTTGGCTTTAATCCTTTGTTATCTTGCCTTTGAATTTATTTTAATTAATGTAATTAATTAACCCCAATTGGATCGGTCGATTGGCCGTTCCAATTAGATGGGTGAAATCAGCTATTACATTATATGTTACTCACGTACTTACGTACGGACGTACACTCGCTTTTATAGGAGTTGATATTAAATAAACGTCTGGTAAACCATTCTGTTATGTAAAGGGACTTAACTTGCTTACGCTTTTTTAAAACAAATACAGTTAAAATGGTTGCTTGCATTTAGAGTTAGAAGGAAGACAGTCCAATCATATTTCTGTTTGTACAGTGTAGGGAAATAATACCATTATACAGGTGCCCAATTTTCTGAATCAGTTTTAGATTAATATTTATAATCTTGGGGATTATTTGGATCATAGTATACCACGTTTTGTCGGCGAAACCCGACTTCAAGTTTGATTTATTACATTTAACCGAACTGAGCCTCTAAGCAAGTAAGTTTTAATTGTATTTAATTACAATTTCCAATAGCCACAATAATGCTTACACACAGTTATATCGTTTTGATGACGATAATATTCGGTATTTAAGTGACTTCTTTTACAATGTGAAGACATAATAATATTATAACAGTGTAAAATTGTAAAAGATAATTTAATTTTACCCTTACTTCTGAGGGTATAAAATACCAGAATTCTGCAATTCTTAAATAATCCTAATATTTGCTGCAAGACTTTTCTCCCAAAGTCCTTCCGTTTTCTTAGATTATACATTGTCAGATTGTATGACGGAAGTGTTTTTCTCGCAAGAAAATAACAGAATTTCAATAATAAAAGAACAGATAAAATTTACGGCATCATAAATTCGAACACTACCACAATGGATAAATCTATAAAATCTTTCCGTTGACGAAGTACAAAAGAGCACTGTTTGGTTAGAGATAATAAAGTTCTCATTGGTGAAATATCGCTATGCCGTCAAATGTGTCGAATATTAAAGCTCTTAGGGAAGTCCAATGTATTACTGTCATATTAGGGTGTGCAATACCAGGACAAAACAGTCCCATTTAGTCCTCTTCAATATAACTTATCTTTTATAGAATTTTGAATATAATGTTTTGTAATTTGCAGAAAATCGTTCACGGACATCTAAGTTATAATTCGTGGGTGACAAAAATGTTAAATTATACATTTTACTTTCTCACTATACTATAGTATAGAGAAAGTATAGTGATAGAAAAAAAATCGATGTTGAGATTTTTGAGGAAATTTAATATCCGTTTGAAACCCCCTGAGTTCAAGAAAGTGTTTTTTTACAAAATGTCTGCCTGTATGTAGGCCTATACAAAGCTAGAGAGAAAACTGTTCTATCGTTTTCGAACAAACTTGCACCAAACATGTCAATTAGGCCTGTATAGATGCACGAAAAAAGGTTTTGAACATTTTTTTTAAACAACACCCCCTTTTTGGCCAAAAAATTCCCAAAAAAACAGTTATTATTTTTTATAAAAAAACGGCTCTAACGATTTTGATAAAATTTAGCTTATTTGTAGCCCTTAATATACCCTACCATATGCAAAAAACCGCATCTTTCTAAAAATTCTCGTTTAGCTAATAATAATAATAATAACTGATTTTGGGGGTTTTTTGGCCGAAAAGAGGGTTGTTTTTCAAAACCCCTTTTTTCGTGCATCTATACAGGCCTAATTGACGTGTTTAGTGCAAATTTGTTCGAAATTTATAGAATAGTTTTCTCTGTAGATAATAATAATAATATTTATTAGTTAAACTCCTACTTTAATATTACCTCTCCTATTCCTAGTTCCTGGCACCGTTTATTTTATTATGTTAAGAAAAGTTCAAACTTGTAACGTCCATCGACATTTACAACCTTTCTATCATTTAACCTTCACCCAGTCCCCAAATATTTATCCTTTTCTCCGCCAGATGTCGACTCTGTACGGTGTTACACTGGTTTAGTATGC
>JAGFPH010027199.1:0-10118 GCA_018207615.1 Philaenus spumarius | reverse complement strand
TCTTTCTCTGCTGGAAATAGATCTGCTGTAGTTGGTGTCTTTTTTACAAATATCATTGTTTATCAGCGTTAAGATCTCTTAAAACTCAGGTTTAGAAAGTATGTTTTAATTCTGTCATCATCTAGCTTCAAGTCCTCCATCAGATGATGATACTCGCCACACTGTTCACGTCTCTAATTGATGTAATGTACAGAGTGCGTTCGGTTTGTAACCGAGTACAACAGCATGAGTCCCTCATCACTACTCGAACTACTATCGATGTCATCCAACCAAGGCACATTTTTAGTAAACGCGCTATCGCACCAAGAACCACTTGCCATGTTTTTACCTGTTTCAATCGTAGACAGCAATTGAACTGACTTGACAGAGATGAAACGAAGTCCCAATACCTGACAGACATTTGTGGCGGTGTGAATTGTCACGTGAAGTGAAGTGACATAGCGTGACCACGGTGTGAAAAGGCCTTAAGGATATAATTACCTACATCAGTTGCGTTTTATCTCAGTCGTTTTCTATTTTAATATTTATCAAACATTTTTTAACTATGAAAAATAACAATATTTAAAAATCATAATCGAAAATCATTACATGTTATTATGTTTTATATTTCTAGCCAGACGATGTACTAGACGATATGTACACACACTAGACGATGTAGACTATTTCTGGTATGTAATACGATTTTACACAGAACTGGTCAAAACAGATAAATATAAACAATATTTAGAAATACAGCTTAATTGACACCACTCAGTGTATAGTATAAACAGGTATTTAAATCGAACACAGATAGTTTTCATCTACTTAAACTATAACCAAAACTAAATACCGTGCTTCATTCTAACAATTAATCAATACATACACTATTCAAATTGACAAGATCGATCAATCAAGGAAACTCCACCCTATGTACAACTTTATAAAGTAGTTCATTTCAAATTGTGTTCGAACTGCGGCAAAGTTTGAAGTCAACCACGTGTTAAGTATTTATTTGTTTGAAGTTATAGCCATTGGTTGTTGCAGCTAACAGCAATGGATAAATATTACTAACTTCATAGCTTTAACTTGTAGCTTTAAAACAAATTTTTTTAAATAGGCATACAAACAAAATTAAAACAAACAATAATAAATATCATAAATTATGTTTTCTCCTAAAATATATTATTGACTTGTTCGAATATTAAAAATTACCGAGAAATAAAGACGAAAGTTGATGGTACGTAATTTTAGTAAGAGTATGTTGCTTACGAAACTGGTAAAATACTTATGAAAATAATATGTGGACTAAAGAATAAAATAAATGTTCAAGCTAAAAAATATTATATGTAAATTACAACAATACAACAAATTTATATTCAACAATTTGTATTCAAATTTGTATTCAATTTAGAAATAGGTTTGAAAATTTATTATAGAACTTGATCAATACAACTGTTTGCTGTTTAATTACACAAAGATGTTTAAAATGATAGATTACAGTTTCTTATTAAAATAAAATATAAGGAGGCGTCTCCTGGTAATAAAAATGTACACCATTGGAATAGAAACATATGTGAATAAATAATCTGACTCATAATGTTATAAATAATTTTAAAAAATTTTCGTTGAGTAACATTGACGATGAAAATGTTAGTTACGTGAAAAATTGTAATAATAAACTAAACAAAGTGTAAAACTAGTTTATAATGTACATCATCACAAACAATATACGAGTAGTGGTTTCGTGTTTGTGCACATTCATATAATATATTAGTGATCTTATTCCTTTGTATTATTATCATTAAACATCTTAAAACATTTCAAAACACGTCGAAAATACTTTGACTATTTCACTGAATGTATTAAATAATTTTATTTTCAAAGGCAAGCAGCTTTCAGCTTGTTAAACCGAGATCATCGCAATTAACTTTTGATGATAGAAGACAATGATACCATTGTGAAAGAAATCCGGATACCAAGTCTCTATCCAAGGAACAAAGCATGTTTCTACGCCGCAGTTTCAAAGAAGTGGTTCCCATTACTGTCGGCAAAAGAAATTAACCCCTATCTTGAGCTACATCTTTAGCTGCCAAATAAATAACAATATCTCTACATCCTTATTCATTGATATTGTATGTTTTTTGTCATCACTGTTTAACAATCACTGCAGCTGACCAAGGGGAAACATGCCTCCGTGACAGTATAGTTCTCATCCAAATTTCATTTAGAAATAATAATATTTTCTTTACCATTCAAACCTAACTTTTAAAAGGTTTTCAAATGTTAAAGTTAAACAAATTTAAAAGAAAAAGCCCTTATTTATAAATATTAATAGCGTAAACTGGTAAGTAATATGGAGGGTACTTTCCTAAATATTAGCGGTTCCTACTGAGTAACTGAGAAAATCTCGGAGTTTCAAATCATCCCATTATAATCATTATTAT
This sequence comes from Philaenus spumarius, assembly GCA_018207615.1. Classification (NCBI taxonomy): domain Eukaryota; kingdom Metazoa; phylum Arthropoda; class Insecta; order Hemiptera; family Aphrophoridae; genus Philaenus; species Philaenus spumarius. The sequence goes on along the minus strand of JAGFPH010027199.1, from coordinate 7,695 downwards.
ATAGTAAGCACTTTTTTTAAATTCTGTGTGGGTTTGCTTTTGGTTTGTTAATCCAACCTGAAAAAGCTGGTTCAACCCAAAAAGTCGGTTTCGAAGAATAATAAACTGATTTTAAATTTCATAAATTGGTTGCTAAGGTAATGAATGTAAACAAACATGTGTGGATAAGAACCTCTAAATATTTATTAATCAAATAAAGATAAAAGTTTGAAATTTGAGGGATCAATAATGGTGTTAAAATTCTGCACTTTTTTTATTTTTTAACATTTGCTTAAGTGCAAGGACTGCTTTTAAGTGACTTTAGTGACCGTTCATAAGTTAAATGAAAGGCTAAAGTGAGTAATGCATCATTTAAAAGATCGTTTTACTAATAGAAGACTCGTCACAATCCGGACTTCAAAATCATTATCAAGAATGGCGACGGATAATCATTTGTAAAAAGAAAAATAAGAACTCACCATAAACATTACTTAAATTAGATGCTCAAACTGTTGACCCTCTAAGGTTTAGCAGTGAGCAAATCGGTGACTGAAACCGTGTTTGTGAAAGCGTCTTGTATAATAAATTGAGTTTCTTGCAATATACGATGCCATAAATTTAACAAGTTTTTAAGCTTTGTTTTGTAGCTTTTAGAAGACCTCAAACATGATTACAATTGAGGAAAACTCAGGTGAACGTACTAGCCATGCCATCCTGTAAAATCATTCTGCCGATACGCCTTTGTCGAATTATTATCGAACTGCAAGATTATAGTGAACTCGAGGCCCATCTAATTGGAACTAAATGTTCTTGAAGTTTGGGACAACATATTGAATCATGAGGACAGTATGTATCTGTAGTTTAGGTCAATGAGTTCAAGTTCCCAGCGACTTAAAAGGTCGTCCGATAATATCCACCCAGACTTTCTCTTTATGGAATGAGTGGTTTCCCTGTCTCAGAAACAACAGTTATTGAGGTACACTTTTCCGTTTAACATTAAAATTTCGCTTTATCAAAATACTAAATATTCCCCTTACTTTTCTCTGCCCGTCATGATATATGTCCACTTTGAATTGTTTATAGGACTCAACTCTTCTTTCAAAGTCGTCGTCATTTTTAATTCTTGTGCAAGATGAATTTTGTAAGTTTGGGATTGTTATTGTTCAAGATATTTTTCAGATGAGTACGGCAAATCGTGTTTTTGTTTAAATTTTCAAAAAGATCCGTGTGGGTTTTATATTGACTCTTTTACTTTCTCACTATACTATATTATAGAGAAAGTATAGTGATTGCAAAAATAATCGATGTTGAGATTTTTGTGGAAATATCCGTTTTGGGACCCCCTGAGTCCAAAAAAGTTATTTTTTCAAAATGTCTTTAATGTACCCTACCATACGCAAAAAACCGCATCTTTCTAAAAATTCTCGTTTAGCTAATAATAATAATAATAACTGATTTTGGGGTTTCTTTGGCCATAAAGAGGGCTGTTTTTCAAAAATTTTCAAAACCGTACAGGCATAATTGACGTGTTTGGTTCAAATTTGTTCGAAATCGATCGAATAGTTTTCTCTCTAGATAATAATAATAATATGTATTAATTAATCTCCTACTTTAATAAATCACTTCTCATACCCAACCTACAATTATGAAGTCACCATTGAATCTGTTTAATAATTTAAATGTGTTTGTGAGAAAGTATGTGCCAGTTCCTGGTACCGTTTATTATAATTAAAACAACTGTACATTTGTAATAGAATTAGATAAAATACTTTTTTAACCACATGATGTACATTTTTTAACCTATAACAATTTTCTTTTGTTGTATAATTCGCTAACTGTACTGAATTTCAAAAATACTTCAAAAAGGAAGAACCAGACGTTGTAACGCCTGCATTCAAAGCTATTCCCAAACTGGAACATTTATTGGAATAATATTGCGATGGATAACTCGCAAAATCAATCACGTTTAAACAGATAAACCAAAACACAAACAATAAATCAAAATCGAATATTGTGTATTTCGTAATAATGAAAGAAATATTTTTCGGGAGTCAAGTATTCCCAGGAATATATCGTGGAGATAGTACTACCATTTATATAATTAAACCACAATTATTAAGATATTTTTGAGACAGGTGAGGAATTTTGTAAAGGAATTTTGAGTATCATGAGTAATTTTCATCAAAGTATCAGAGTGTTGAGCAGAATAATAATCACTACAATGTTATATAAATAATAATATAATAATACAGATTCTCACAAGAAAAGCATAATAGTCAAACGCGTTTCGATTACTAACTTATCATCATCAGTGACGAATACAATTACAATCTTATAACTAATGTAAGTTTATAATATCAGTTACAGTTTTATAATTTTGTAACTGTAACCTGAAAATATACATTTTATGCTGTTACTTTGGTTATGATTAACAGAAGTTTAACAGAAGGTTTATAAGTGCCATCAATTTTGTTTTTTTATGTCATTTAATTTTACATAATAAAAATTAATTGTAGTTGAATTAAGCAACAAATTACAAATTTTGGGAAAGGCCCAACATCAAAACTAAAATACAAGGAACTTCAGGGGTCCTAGTTAACATTCATAACAGGTTTGATTTATTTAAATATATATAAATAAAAGATAAGATGGGGTAAGGGTCTTGCACAATACTCTGTATAGACCTTCCAAAAAAACCTTGTGATACGTGACAAAACTAGTAGAACAAGTGCAATTAAGTAACTTTGGTCAAAGGAAGATGTCACGCATACTACGCGCTTTGTTAGATAAGTTTACAAATAGCAGGCTAAATTAGAATATTGCACATTAACTTATTTTTGGATTTATGATAAACTAAGTTAAAAAATGAAATTCCACTCACAGTTTATTGTTTTATTTGACCATTTCTAAACACAAAAATAATGTAAATTAAACAAATTAAACTTGAAAACAGTCGTATGAATTTCAAACTGAGATTTGCAAAAATTACTGTTTTAAAATCAAGTAAATTCCATTAGCATAATCTGTATAATAATACAGTATTGTGAGCGTTTAAAAAAATGTTCTTCTTATTTTACAAAATCTATAAACAAGTTACCCCTTAAACTGAACCATTTATACAATTAATAATCAGCATATTTTCCCACCTTGCATCATTCTGTTTTAACACCTTTTTTTAAGCTTAATACGTCCATTCTAGAGACATTTTGATAAATTTTAAGCTGTTAATGGCAATCCAAACAGGTCAAACATATTTTTATCAATTATACTTGTCTTTTTAAATCTCTTCCATCTGTTTAAAATGGAATAGGCCTACAACATATAATAAATACTATTTAGGAAATATTTTAACATTGAAAAACAACACAGGAAAGCTTGTACGGTTTTAAACTGCCATTTTTGGTTCGATCTGTTCAGCCACGAGTAGTAAACGTAGACATAGTATACGATCTATTATGTTTGTTTGCGATATTGGCTTTAAATATGTTGGTTGAAATATTGGCTTGTGCAGTATTTAATATAATAGCGAAATATAAGGGGCGAGATAGAAAATATGACAGCATTCTTTAAATATACCTCTCCTTAGTCGAATGCTGCTCTAATGTCTTTCTTTCCGTTATTTTCCTCAACAGACTCCTCAACTACTTCTTCCATACTTTCCAAATAAAAATTTTTTATAGCATTGCATGCATAATATGTATTGTAATACCTAAACCCCGGAGGACTAGGTTGGTTCACAATGTATCTTATAAGGATTGTTCACCTTTTCCAATACATCTAATACCATACAACAAACGAGTATTCAATTTAGATTTACAATTAATTAGGCCTACTGGGTTCATTTCCCTTAGAGGATTTCAGTTCACACTCATTACATTAAAAAAATATTTTGATACTCAAACCAAAACTGTGTTCAGTAAACACTGACAATCTTCCACTGCACTCTTTCATGAACTGCCATATCTGATACCATTTGTTAAAACATTTTCATTTTCTACTTTAATAAATAACAAGTAGTATCTATACCGTAATTTTGGCTAAATAAATCATAATTTGAAAGTTGTTTACAGATTTTCTTTCTTAAATAACTTTCAGTAGGTGTTTTTGAACTAGGCCTAGGTGTTAAGTTTATAGGCATATAATTACCTGAGTAATCATCCACATGTATTTGTTTTCTAATTTTCTTTCGCTTCTTTAACACTTTCAATGATTGCCTAGGCATATAAATGTTCAAAAATACTATTATGAATCCTAGAAAACTTACAAAAAATTTCAAAATACGTTCCATTTAAACGTTTTGCAGTGAAAGTCAGATCGCCACCAAGCCTACCCTTCCTAATGTTGTTTCGTGAATTGACGTTTTGTGTTGTAAACTTTTTATTTGCTTGATGATCTAAGAATTTATATTTTATACAGAATTTTCTGCGTTTGTTCTGAAAAGGGGTACATAGTCTACAGGAAACAGCTGTAACCACTCAATGATCTACTGAATTTCAAAAAGAACAATCAGGTATTTCTACCTATTTAAATAATTATTAAATGCTTAATTTTGTATGTTGTTAAACTATAAAATATTGTATTTAACAAACTGTTAATGGCTAATATTTTCAAATGAATACATTATTTTCACATGTGCATCCATTCAATTTGAATCTGATCCTTTTTATTTATAAATATACTTTGTTTATCTAATCCAATAGTACTTGAACAAAGGACCATATCATATGCATGTTAATATTAATAACATTTTCTTATCAACAAACACTACTGGAACTTGTTTTCCTATTCAGTTATTTACATTCTGTTAATTTTATACAATTAATTATATAGTTTAGAACCACTAGGATTTGAAAAAATATATTTTCCTTGGATTTATTAGGTACAAAATAGTGCACTGATGTCATTGTATTAACAGAATATTTACGAAATCAGATTTTAATGACTTGGTACTCTTTGTCTTAGGACTTGTTAATCGACATAATGTCGATAGATTATCTTTGAGGGAGATAAATCTTGTTTGCCAGTTTACAATGATTTATATCAAACATTGCTTCTGACGTTTCATACAAACAGCACCATACATGACAAGCACCTGGTAAATCGTTGATTGCTAACATGATTTATTATCATTAGCACCCTCGGCGTCTTTGTCAAGTGAAAATGATGTTTTCGTCCTTATACATTAGAAAACAGCATTATATTAATTTTAAACAGAAAATGTCCTTCATAATTTTTCCATGTAGGCAAATTTTGTTAAATCATACCTCCATAAAAATTTCAAAGTTTAATTACTGAATTATACAATACTAGCTGAATACCCGTGCTTCACTACGGAGAATAGTTTTGCATAAATATGTTGCATAATAATTGTAATATTTCTCCCTCATTTTCTTTCATCTTTTATTTTACGAAAGTGAATAATTACATGTATTTTCAATTAGTTTGGTATATTTTGTTCATTGGCTGCTCGTCAATTGTCTACGTCAAGGTATGTTAGTTGAAAAATTTAAATCAATTAAAAATAAAGAATTCAGAGTGAAGATCGTCTTCTTTTTCAACCGCTATATCTACAGATTGGTAAATCACAATCTTAGCTGGATGATGCAGATCGAACAGATACGACTTTAGATGCATAGATCGGGATGGATTTGATCAGCTTTACGCATTTAAACATTTCCTTAAAATTAATAAATGCAAAATTTCAGATCTCTTTCTTTAAGGAAAGAATACCAACTAATATTTATAGTTTTTAGGGGTTGTTATCACATTTTCACCCCTTAGCAGCACGTAATAAAATGTAAGACTGGTTTACTTTTGAAGTGTTTTTTAAGGAATAAATGTAAAAAATTTCAGCTTTCTAGCTTTAAGGAAAGTATAACAAACAACATTAATTTTTTCAGGGGTTGTTTCAACCTTAAAGGCCAAATATTTTAAAATTATTTCTTAGTGCGTCTCTAGTGCCTATGAGCATGCGTGTTACTATACTTCACGTTCCTCAACGTTATCCAATTAATATTTATAGTTTTAGCGATTTTTAATACTTTTCAATCCCTTAGCAGAACATTACAAAGTGTAAAACTGGTTTATTTTATATGCATCTTGTAAGAAAATAACGTACAAAATTTCAGCTCTCTAGCTTTCAGGAAAGTATAAAAATTTATATTAATTGTTTTAGGGGTTGTTGCTACATTTTCACCCCTTAGCAGAACGTTACAAAAAGTAAAACTGGATCACTTTTTATATATGATTTAAGAAATAAATTGTACGAAAAACAAATAATATGTATAGTTTTAGGGGTTGTTTCAACCCTTTAATTCCAAATATTTTAAAATCCTTTCTTAGTGCGCCTCTAGTGTCTGTGAACAATGTGTGTACCAAATTTCATGTTCCTAAGTATTATTCAATTATTATTTATAGTTTTAGGGGTAGGTACTACATTTTCACCTCTTAGCAGAACGTACAAAATGTAAAACTGGTTTATTTTTTCTATCTATCCCGTAATAAATAAATGTACAAATTATCAGATCTCTAGCTTTAAGGTATGTATAAAAATGTATATTTATTGTTTGTAGGGCTTGTTATCACATTTTCACCCCTAGCAGGACAAACGAAATCTAAAACTGGTTTACTTTTTATATGTATCTTGTAAGAAATAAATGTAAAAAATTTCAGGTTTTTTTCTTTAAGGAAAGTAAAACAATCGTGATAGATTTGATAAGCTTTAAACATTTAAATACTTCCTTAAAATTAATAAATGCCAAATTTCAGACCTCTAGCTTTAAGGAAAGAATACCAATTAATATTTATGGTTTTAGGGGTTGTTTCAACCCTTAAACACAAAATATTTCAAAATCATTTCTTAGTGCGCTTCTAGCACCTTTGAGCAATACAATTGGTTTTCCAAATTACACGTTCCTAGGCCGTATGGTTTTTGAGATATAAAACAAACAATATTTATGGTTTCAGGGGTTGTTTCTTAGTGCGCCTCTAGCACCTATGAGCAATAAAATTTGTGTACCAAATTCCACGTTCCTAGGCCATATGGTTTTTGAAATATAAAACAAACAATATTTATGGTTTCAGGGGTTGTTTCAACTCTTAAAAGACAAATATTTTAAAATCTTTTCTTAATGTGCCTCTAGCACCTATGAGCAATACAATTTTCGTACCAAATCCCACGTTCCTAGGCCGTATGATTTTTGAGATATAAAACAAACATTATATGGTTTTAGGGGTTGTTTCAACCCTTAAAAGCTAAATATTTAAAAAATTCTTTCCTAGTGCAAATCTAAATCCTGTGAGCAATATGTGTCCCTCATTCCACATTCCTAGGCCATATGGTTTTTGAGATATAAAACAAACGATATTTATGGTTTTAGGGGTTGTTTTAACCCTTAAACGATAAATATTTAAAAATTCTTTCCTAGTGTAAATCTAAATCCTATGAGCAATATGTGTACCAAATTCCACATTTCTAGGCCATATGGTTTTTGAGATATAAAACAAACAATATTTATGGTTTAGGGGTGTTTCAACCCTTAAACGCGAAATATTTCAAAATTCTTTCTAAGTTCAAATCTAAGGCATGTGAGCAATATGTGTACCAAATTCCACATTCCTAGGCCATATGGTTTTTGAGATATAAAACAAACAATATTTATGGTTTTATGAGTTGTTTCAACCCTTAAACCATAAATATTTTAAAATGCTTTCTTA
>JAGFPH010027198.1:0-10118 GCA_018207615.1 Philaenus spumarius | reverse complement strand
TGGTGGGAGAATCAGGCATTGACAGGAAAACAAAACAAGACTTGCATAAGGTGTTTTTAAATTATCAGACTACAAAATTCCTCAGTTTGGTGGGAGAATCGGGCGTTGATGGGAAAACAAAACAAGACTTCCATCCAGTGTTTTTAAACTATCAGATGACAAAATTTCTCAGTTTGGTGGGAGCATCAGGGGTTGTCATAACGTATTGTGTTAAATAAATTAATTAATTTTTAGTGTATAGTTGAAGTGTATATTGTTACCGAGTCAGTAGATATGGTATCAAGAATTTTAGGAAAACCTAACAAAAGTGGTGATCGGAAAACGGAGCATGTTTTTTTTAAATAGTTTCATACATCTTTTCATAAAGAAAATATTTAGTTTTGGGCAAATAAAACCAATAAAGCTACTTCGTCAAATGTTTGTTCAATTTACCGGTTTCGAAAAGATGAAGGACTTAGAAAGGTCGTAACTCCAAGAAAAACACCGTGTAAAATAGAATGTAAATGTCTTTGTAGTTGGTATAATAAGAAAAATTGTGCATTCTTTTCGCTTTCAATACGCCACCAAACCTATCTTCTGTTATATGAAAAGTAAATGAAGATCCAAATCTTCCATAAACAAAACAACTTACTTCGATAAAATGGGTTTTGCTTTTAAAATGCAGTAAACAATCTTTATTGTTAGAAAGACGATTTAATTGTTTGGCGTTATTCATATTTAAGACCAATTAGGCAGTTTAGAAAACAAGGTAATGATATTATTTTATGGACGATACATTTGTTAAATATTGGCCAGACAACTTCAAAAGTGTGGAAGGATAAAACATTTAAAACACCGAAGGATAGTTATTTAGTTGGACTACCAATAGGTTTAAAAGATCCAACGCAACAAGGGTCTCGGTTTGTCATTGTGCATGCGGGAGGTAAAGACGGATTTGTCGAAGTAAGGATCAGCTGGTTTTCACTAAGAAATGGATGTTTCAACTATGACATTTTATGACAGGTGGTTTGTAGAATTAAATGTCCAGTCTGGTAGCGTTATTGATACCCAAAAATTGAAAAAGTTCCAACAACTGAAACAAAAAAAAAAGAAAGAAACCAAGAATTGGCTCAAAGAAATAAAAGTGGTGTTTCCAGAAGGCTCAAAAAAAAACTGCTGGCAGAAGTGCACAAAATTAAGCACTTTTATTCTCAATGTAGTTAATGAGATAGCGAAAAGACGTAACCTCACAGTAATTAGATTATCTCCTTACCACTGTGAATTGAACCTGATTGAATTAATTTCAAGTCAAGAGACATGTAGCCGTATATACCACCAAATATGAATTAGAATTAATGGAACCACTAATTGGAAACGCTTTTAAAGCAGTTACTAAAACAAAATGGGATAACTATTATACTCACGTACAGAAAGTAGAAGACAACATGTGGGAGATGAACAGTTTACAAGATGATGTCGAACCCTTCTTAATTCAGGATCCTCATCAGACACATCCAGTGATATGGGAGAAAGCACTACAGGGTAACAAAGCAGCAGGGAGTCTGGGATGTTTGTGTTACAGTAAACATATAGGTATTATTTAAATATATAATTTGAGCTAAAAATAGTTTTCTAACTTCAAGTACTGTGTATAAGCAGTTATCACTGATACTTAGATTTGATCATTTACTTACAATATTTATTTGATTTATTAATACGCCTATATATTAATTTTATTAATATTTTATTTTGGTTTTCTAAAAATAATTGTTATACGCTAAAAAAAATTAAAGTTCTATCAAAACATCACATATAAAATATATTTTAAAACTGTATTCAAATTAAACTAAAGCTTAATGAAATAAATCTAAATATATATAAAATCCAATGTATGTCTGTCTGTCTCCTGTTTATCCTTTATGCGTTACCAAACCGTCCATCCGATTGCTTTGAAATTTTGCATAGTAAGACAGGTTAACCCTGGGAAGGTTTTAGTCCATTTACCGAAGTCCTAGGACATTACGGCTGTGTCTTACTGGACTTCAAAGTTGCAATGTTAATCTTATGGAAGAAAGATTTCTTTTGATTTATCAGGGGCACAAAAACAGCTGTTCATATAAAAAGCACAGCAACACGTCATGTTTGTTTACATTCATTACCATAGCAACATTACTTAGCAAATTTGAAGAGTGTTAGCTTTTTGAGGTTACATTAACAAACTAAAAACAAAAATCAACAAAAAAATGCTTACTATATTTTAATTGAATACAAACATTGGTTTTTACATACCTAAATAAATATAAAACAGCTGATTTGGATCAAAAACTAAACATAATTTTAGGTTTGGCCTACAATGAACCAAAACACCAATTGGGCAAATTATTAGAATCAGATTTTTACAATTCTTCACAACTATCAGTATTTTTTAGATTAGGTAAAAGCCAGTTAAAGGTTCGTAGCGCTTCGGGCTCACTATTTTGAGTCAACATTAGGAAAATACTATGCAATAGCAAAGCATTGCCGGGTCCACTAGTAGTCAATAATAACCAGGCAAATAAAACTCAATTAAAATAATCAATATGACTTCCATTGCTTACGAGCGCTTTGTACTGACAGGTGAATGTGGAACCAAGAATAGAAAGATACCACTGTATTATATTTTTTTTTAATACTAAAAAAATAGTTGAAAATACTCACGGCTTAAACAAGAGAAGCAACTCATAATCTAAAAAGGTCAAGGGAAAATAATTAATGCCTTTCATTAAAAAACACATAGTATTTATTTGTGCCGTAACATAATTTAAAGATAATACAAAATTACAATAAGCATATTAATCTAATTAGGAAAGGAAATCCTACAGCTTATTTAGATATTACACAAACATGGTCATATACAGGTAAACAAAAATGTTCAGTTTGCCGTCCACTCCTACAACACATAACAATAACATATATTCTTCTCTTTTAAGAAACCTTTATAAGCATAAAATTATTTGGCCCCTGATGGTAAATAACTTGGCAATCATTGTTTACAAACCGTATTTAACTAAATAGAAATGATGTACATTGTTAGCAAATCAAATGCAGCATGTATAGTTCATTTGTTATATGTGGTGGCACTTAACCTTGGGCTTGCACACAGCTTTCTAGTCACTGTTTAGTGGTGGGGCTTAGTGTTCTGCAGGCGAACTTGCCAGTCACAACGTGGGCTCTATTGTATTGTCCGCCAATAAAGCAATATTAAGTAGAAATCTTTCAAAATTAAAATAATTAAATTGAATTTGCGACACATTTGCAGTTGTCCAAACCCATCTGCTGGCGGACAAGGTCACGTGTTCTGTAATGGTTGACTCCTTAATAAGACAGACCATACGTTACACTAATCCACTGTTGATTTTAATTATTACTGAAGTTTCAGACTGTGTGAGCCATCATCAGATCATGTTTTATTTTTTAGTAGGAATCCTTCAATACGGAGCTCGTTAATATTTTTAAAAAAATCGTGAATACAGTCCACATGCTTGTGAATTATACATTATGAGAATACATAACAAAACACCAATAAAAAAGTTAAAACACACGATATCGGTCAGTGCGCACTCTTAAACGAACGTACAAAGTGAACCGTTTGTTAAAGAATGAGCAGTGACCGATTTCATGTTTTTTAAAACATGTATTTGTGTAAACGTGTTTTGTTATGTATGGAACGCTAAAAAATAAAACCTTATATACTATCTGATGAAGGCTCACAGAGCCCGAAACTGCAGTAATCATTAAAATCAACAGTGGATTAGTGTGGCATACCGGAAAAAAGGTAATATAAATTTATTTATTGATCTATAAAATTAAAAATTAAATCCATTCAGTAATTCTCCCTCGCAGAGCTTCCAATATCAGTAATACCAAGCAAAAAAAAAAAATTAAATTAAAATATTAAATTGAAAAAATGATATGCACAACAACCAAACACATGCCGCTGTAACTGTAAAGCGCACAATTTTATATAAAGATTTTTTTCCTATAAACTAGGGGATTAAAATGTTATTGATAATAACCAGCAGTGCTTCAGTTCCACAGTGCGCAGTGCTTTATACACAAGCCGCCACTGGGAAAAACAGCACAGACTTTATTAAAAAAAAAACATTACAATTTTATTTGGTATTGTTTACAACTTTCCTTAATTAAGAAGGAGTTGCAACAAAGCAAGTAAAGAAAAATATGTTCCTTTTGAACATCATTACTACATTTAAACTAACGTTGTATGCTGATAAAAACTAAATGCCAAGAAGAGAACATTTTATTGAATGTCTTGCATCTTATGAAGCTACACTTTCACATACTGACATGTTATTTTGCTTACAAATATATTACAACCTCAGCAGAGCATTAATGTTTTTAACGTTGGTTTTGTAACTTTTATTGTAATTTGATGTTTCAAATTCTATATTTACTTATTTTTATAAACTAAACTCAGTAGCCATTGTAATGCGAATTGACTGCACATATACATAGCAACAATTTTTACATCGGGGTAGAACTAAGAATAAACACACTCGTACCTCTAAACCGAGTTATTCTATGTACATTTTTGCTACCTGTATAGTTATGTACTACAAGATATGGAAAGTAAATTAATATATCTTAAACACACATTGAATTGACACTTACATCTACTAAAATATGTACAATGAATCATTTAGTTAGAGTACTAATGCCTAAGTATGTTATGTACAATTATACAACCTTTAATAGCTATTTATGAATCTAGTTTAATGTTTCCATAATAAATATGGAATACAAATTTTGTAAGCTAAGAAAAAATGTAATAAAAACTGCAACCTACTTAAGAAAACCAACATTCAGTAATGATTTACGCAACAGGTACAAGGCATATTTTTAAAATTAGATCACTTAGGCCTGTTTCACACCTACCCGGATGTCGTGTAACCGACATCTAGCCAATACATAGTCGACGCTGACATGAAATATAAGACCGCCTTGTTATCGTTTACATGACCACGAAATTTGTCGGGCAAGTGTGAAAACTATCGTATACTCTTCGTCCCGATTGTCGTGTATACGGCATCGTTTACACGATAGCCAAGTAGGTGAAACAGGCCTTAGTATACAGAGATGCTGGGTGTTTTATTAGCCTTACTGTGTAAAACTAGAATAAAATATAAACAAGGTTTGAAAAAGATCAAGCTACGACAGGTTAGGTACAGGTTTATAGTACAGATTGATTTCAAAGTCCTGCTACCAAATTTTTAATATTCGGAACATGAATGTCTAGTAAACAGAAATTTAGTTGATTTTACGTAGGTAGGACTGCCAGATGATGTGAAAGTCGATTCGATGCATTAGAGTATTCAGAAAGCAAAATTGTATCTGTATCCTATAAGATTAACCACTGGATTTAATGAAGCGATTGCAATACAATAATTGATTTGTATTTTTTATAGATTATAACAGAGTTGATAGTTTAAATACATAGAAAACTCTTGAGAACTTTAATTCCATGATAACCCAAATATTTCCCCCCCCCCAACGTAAAATTACAAACTTTTCCCCACAAATTAATACTGAACTGTTTTCCCAATTACAAAATGAAAGTATAATTAATTACTATAGATAACTGAGGTTTACTTTAATTAGTTAATACTGTATTCAAATGCATTATTTGAAAAATGTAATAGCTGTAAAAAAAATTTCCTTTTGTTACGTCTGCATCTCGGAAACTAATTTCAACCTCTACAGGGTGTTATCAGGGATTTGGGATATGATTCCTCATACAAAAAGGAAGAAAAAAGTTCAATGAAGGTAGGTCCTAAATCGTTTAGTTTTCAATCTATCTGTCGCTATGTGGTTTTTACATTATTGTGTTTCAAATGTTATAAAAATGTTTATTTTTAATGATAAAAACATTAAACTTTTGAGATTTTGTAACATTTTGAGTTTTTTTCTTTTATCCCTTTACATTAATTGTTCGCTTTAAATGCAAACTCCTTCCTTAAATGGTTAATTAACATTTTACCTAAGTAAAAATATATTAATCTCAACCTCCTCAATCTCCTCATAACTCTAATTATGCATAATTCAAAGTACATTTTGCACAATTTTACTGAGTTTTAAATCGAGAGCTGGCTGTTGTGTTCATTAGTCATAAAACCTGGTTATGAAAGCAGCCGAAACACTCAAATTTGGCTTTAAAGTTCAAGAATATCTGCAGTACGAGACAATGACAGACAACGTACTACGCCATTACGCAAAAAGTTACAATATTTCAAAACAGCTCACAGACATAAAATCAATAAAACAAGAATTTGTTTCATTAGAAAAAATAATTTCAAACATTTAGAATTGGGTAGCAAGACTTTATAAAAACATTCTGTATTAGTGAGCAGTGGTAAAGGCAAAGTTTGTAAAACGTTTTCAAAAAAAAAAAAAACAATCACTTTTAACAAAACATAAAGTTTGAAGTTAAGGAAAGGTTAGTGGTGAAATTTAATTTGAAAAGAATGAACAAAAATTGATGGATATAAATGAAGAAGCATGGTACAGCACACCCTTAGTGGTTCTCAAATTTTTTAAGGTGTAATTTTTTTTATACTATCCGAAAATAATTTGGTACTTGCTGCTGTCAATTTCAAGTAAGAACAATTCTATTATTCTGAAAAATATGGATTTTTAACAAATCATTTCAAATTTCTTAAAGTTATATTATCTATTCTAGCTAAAAAAAACTTGTTTTGTTTTATAATGCTAATTTTTAAAGGGTCTACACTTCAGAAATATGTTTGATATATTTTACAAATAAAGTTTAATTTTCTCTTCTGAACCCTTTCTACTAAAAGTTTATTTTCACAATCATTCTCAAATATATTTTGATGTAATTTTTTAATTCTCTATAAGCAATTAGGTACCATTAGGTTATATAATTAATTTACAAATTAACCAACACAAAAAAACTTTGCTTCCTCTAATTTGCCTTTGTAACACTGTAGAAAATTTACAAAATTATTAGTTTTACTTTAAACTGAACAGGTCAAATAGTTTTTTTTTACCTTGCACACATTTATATACATGATTATATCTCAGGTTAGAATTGAAATAAACAAATAGCAGTGAAACGCTTTAATAGGCTTACATGGGAAGAATTACTTTATCTATATTCTAGCCTGAAATGTGAGCGGAGGATTTGAATTATGTTAGGATTTTTAATGTTGCTCTGGCCCGTATATTATATTATTTTCATCACAAGGTGAATTTATTAGCCGTGGCTGATTGAATGTTGAACTGTAATGGTATCCAGTAGTTTTGAATAATTGTGTTAGATCGAATAAAACATTTGTTGTTAATAATAACCAATTTCACTAGTAGTTATTTTTATCACGGTTGATGGAAGGATCAAAAATGAAATACGGTAAAAAGGTTTTATAGAGGATAAACAAACCTTTTTCTTTAAGATATTTGACAGATTTACTCCAAGAAATAAAGAATCATAGCCGATACAATAAGCTATCCATGACTTCTAAATTTAGTCATTTAGTCACAGCTTGTAGCAGCGAGTTAAGTTGCTATGCGTAAAAAGCCATACACAGCTACTCAATGCCGCAGTTTCTATTAGGATAACTTCAAATCATTTTGTAACCTTCTTTGATAGTACTTCGAAAACCCAAAGTAGAAAACAAATTACTTGAGGTAAACAATTTATTCAAGTCTCTTGAAAAATTAACCAATACAGATATTTATAAAAGGTACCGAATTATAACACAATGTTAAGCCAGCCAAACCCCAAATGCCTAAGGCAAATTGTTTTTCACCTTAAAATCAACACATGAGAGAAATGGAAGTTTGGTTTACATAAAATGCAATATATACAGTACTGAACCAAGCACAAAACATAAACACAGAAGAACTATTACAGTATATAATATCATAATACATCTTATATCACAAAATAGTTAAAAGTTCTGTAATCTTTTAAATCCATGGAACTATCAAACACAAAGTTAGTAATGTATAAGATAGGCTCTATCAGTTAAGCTAAATATAGGAGAGAAGAGGATTTACAGAAAAACCTTTATAAATAATACAGATTTTTGAAGACAGTAATGCTAAAACAGTAAAGAAAGTGTTTTAACTGGAAAATATTCTTTTTTTAAGTAGGACTTTGTTTATTAGTCATTGTTCTAAAGTACATTGTTCTATAGACACACAATCAGGGCAAGGAGAAGAAAGAAAATTCTGAGATAAATGTTTTGATTTTCGTACCATAAAAAAAGCTTCAACCAAGAAATCTAATAAGTATTTTTGGAATAAATGCAAGCAAGAGATTGCATAGGGTTAACTGTGTATATGTAAAGACTTAAGCAAAATTTTTGAAAAAGCAACGACTAAACTTCTTAACTTATCCTGGATTATTTCAAAGAAAATTGTCTTTAAAATTACTTGTTTTGTCCACCGCGACATTTGCTGTTTGTATTTGTGTTAACAAACACCATACACCACTCTTATACATAAGTGGGCATCCCATGACATGACTTACACTTTAGAAACACGGCCTTATACAACCTATTTCCAAAATACTCAAAGAAATAAAATGTTTAAATATTTAATCAAAGTACTGTATAAAACAATTTATAAATACTTTTAGTTTTTTTTTATAAATCACTGTATTTGACAATATTTCTAAATGTTCTCAGTCTCATGAAATCAACCTCACTCTCTTCATCACTAACTAAACTTTTTATTGTCACGGAACAACTAAAATCACAGTTTACACTTTTCAAAAAATTCATCACTTAATATTAAATTGCCATAACACCATTCAGTTTTATATTTGCCTACATCGATTCACAACGAAATTCTACGCTTCGAATCCATTTTGTTTTTCTATTACATTTGTTACGCTGTTAGTGATTTCGGTTATTTCTTTTGAATCGTGACAGTCTCTGATTTTTGGGTTTTTAAAAACACGATTTTCTTCTTCTATTCCGTTCTTCTCTAATGTATTATTCTGATTTTCGATATCGTCAAAAGTTTCATTCCTCTGATCGATTTTTTTATTAGACTCTAATGTGTTGCTATTTGTAATTGTATCATTGTCACCTTTCCCATCGCCTTTCAATTTGTCATCTGGTTCTTTTTTACTAGACATATTTTCCTCAAATTTACTAAAAATATCCACACTATCCTCTTCTTCGTCTGCAACTAAAATAACTTCAGTTTTCTTCTGCTTTAGACTTTTTATATCTAGAGCTCCTGAAGTAGAAGATACATTTGTTTCATCTTGAGACACATCCGAATCTTCTAATGTTATAACATCTGTACGCCTACTGTTGTTGAATTTGTCTAATGGAATTTTGTCTGAAAAATTCATATTGTTCTCTTTCTTAATTTTTTCTTCATTTTCAATGTCAATAATTTCAATCTCAGAATTATTAATTTTTGAATTGCTTTCAAGGATGTTCTCATTATTCAAAATTTTATCATTAAAAGATTTACATTGAGATTCTAAACAGTTTGATACTCTATCATTCATGCTGGCATTGATGTTAAGTTTCACATTTGGGAAAGATTTATCCAGACATTTAGTATTTGAATTTGGTATTTCTTCTATTAAAACAATATCTTCAACAGTAGACAGAGATTGATCTAATGTAGGAATTTGGACGTCAGATTGTGATATTGCGTTCTTTGATCCAATGACGATAACATCAGAATCGTCTACAAAGGTAGCAATGCAATCACTAGAATTAGGAAGATTTTCCTTCTTTGCTTCTATTACAAGAATATCTGAGTGTTTAGAGATGGTTTCAATCGAAGATTTTTGCTGCTTTGATACTAAAGCAGATGTGTGTTCTAAAACTTCTATATCCAAATTTTTAGTTGAAGGTTTATCTTGCTTTGATTCTATAGAAACTTCTGAGTCTTCAGCAATACACTCATTAGATGTTTGTTCTAAAACTTCTATATCTGAATCTTTATTTGAAGGTTCATCTTGCTTTGATTCTACTATAGAAACCTCTGAATCTTCAGCAATACATTCACCAGATGTTGAGTCTAAAACTTCTACATCTGAATCTATATTTGAAGGTTCATCTAGCTTTGATTCTAATATAGACACTTCTGAATCT
>JAGFPH010027196.1:0-10120 GCA_018207615.1 Philaenus spumarius | reverse complement strand
AAAAAAATTTAGCTTATTTGTGTCATTGAAAGACACACTTTCTCCAAAAAGTTTTTAAATTGAAGTATTTTTGACCGAGAAAAAAAATAATTTCGTAAAAAATGTATATCCATTTATCTTCAGATTTTGAGGTTATGTCAAAAAAATTTAAATTTGAAAGTTTCTTATTTTTTAATATTCTACAGTTTGGCACTGAGAAATATTTTTTTGGGGGTCGATTAAAAAAGTTACCCCTTTTCACCCCTGCCATTTCAACCCTTATTATCGCTCACCCCTAATCGACTGTAGGAATTGTAGAGGGGTTGGTCCTGAGCCAGTTGAAATCATTTTCAGTTCGATTCAGAGCTCTTTCCATTTTTTTCTGAAATGAAGCTATTCCAGAGCTAATTTGATTGGACTAAATGGCAGAATTCGTTTTTCGTAGAGAGGATTGCTCGGTCTGTTATAGTGTTGCTTGTTATAATGCTGTCAAAGTCATTGTATACTTCGTCAATAATATCTCCTGAGCAGATAACGTTCTGAGGAAGTTCAGTTATATCATCGCCGAGATCAGAATGAATTGGATATGTCCCATCACCGATTTGTTTGAGGAAGCTGATAAAGTCAAGCTCAGATGGCAGCGCACGCATGTTTTGCGTAAGCATGAGCTGCTTGATTCGTGGCCACTCTTCTAAAGATTTCACACATAGCTCAATTGTAGCTGTTTGCCCAGCGTGGGGTACAACAGGGAGCGTCTGCCTAAAGTCCCCGCATAGGAGTACGGCTTTGCCTCCGAACATTTTTTTCGCGATTTTCGGGAACTGATAGGTCACGTAGCAAACGGTCAATTGCTTTCAACGCGTAAATCGGACACATTGAGATTTCATCGATTATAATCAATGCTGAACGCCTGATTCTATTGGCAACAGCACTATTAGCTTTGATAGATGATACCGATGACTCAGTGACAGGAATAGGCAATTTGAACTGATTGTGTAATGTTCTGTCTCCCACCAGCAAGCTTGCCGCTATGCCACTGAATGCGCACGGTAGACAGTCAAGACATTTTGAACGTAAATAAAACATCAACGTCTTTTGCACATAAGTCTTTCCAAAGCCAGCGTGCGCAGTGAGACAGAGTACTTTTTCGCCTTGTCCTTTTTCAATAGCGCCAATAACTTCTGTAATGATTGCTTTTTGTTCGTCATTGGCCATGTTGAACATATGATTGAAGCACTCGCCTTGTTCCATTACGTCGTAACTATCTATGTTTGTTGACTGACAGTTCGGAATTGGAAGCCCTAACTCAGCACAACTTGTGTTGTGAGTGATCAATATATCC
This sequence comes from Philaenus spumarius, assembly GCA_018207615.1. NCBI lineage: Eukaryota > Metazoa > Arthropoda > Insecta > Hemiptera > Aphrophoridae > Philaenus > Philaenus spumarius. The sequence goes on along the minus strand of JAGFPH010027196.1, from coordinate 8,799 downwards.
TCAATTTCAAGAAGACCCAGATTATACGCTGCTTGAGAGCACATATCACGAAGTAAGTCTTCGCACAGATGGTCTTTGAACTGTTCCCATAGTGCGTTGCAATTTGCGGGTATATTAATACCACAAATAATTCCAAAAAGCTGACGCAACTGTCTAGGAGACTGCGATGTAGTCGCTTCAGCAATAGTGTCTTGCCACTGGTTGTCATTACACACAATACCTCTTGCGTTAGCGGCGGCCAAGAATGTTTCGTGAAGTATGCAATCAACTGTAAGAATATCTTCAAAACCCTTCGCACCTTTGACATGTAGTAGCAGGAGACGTAAATTAAAAAGTTCAACATTCTTTGGCGACACATTATAAAGGCGCGTTACGACCATTTGTCCACCACGCTGTCGTTTACGCCATTCTTTCCTGGTAGAGTCCCATGTGTAATTTTGCGGAATTTCAATGTATAGTAAATTGTTAGCATCAGAATCTCGTTGGTTAAGTGTGAAAAATGCCTCTAGTTTTGTTTGCTTTGGATTTGCTGCTGCGGCAGCTTCGTTGCCGTTTTGAAAGTATACAGTTTGTTGTTGCGGTAAATGACAATCAAGACGTTCAATTTTGTGAGATTGATGATGCATCTCGTATTCGAAAATGCGCCAAGTGGCCTCTGTAGATCCTACATAACGACAACTGACGAAAGAGTCAATTTCGTCAAATACGATCTGCGCTTGGTCGTCACGACTGAACTGTACGTTGGCGCAATCGTAACCCTTGTATATATATTTATACACATATTTGATTGACCTTACAGAGCTGCAAACTTCAGTGTTGATATGGCAGTTGAACTTTTGCAGGAGAAAAGGGTTATAAGGCACAACAAAGCGGTTGTCAACACTCTGACCACGAACATCAACAGTAACGCCTGTTTCACGTCTTCTATATCTTGCGTACCCAATGTGGTTCTCTTGCGTTGACTCGGAAAATTCTTTTGGGAACTTCTTGCTGCACTGGCCATCTGTCATACAAACTGAATTTGGCTTTAGAGAGCCGCACGGGCCGTGAATCATATGGCTTTTAACTTTGTCATGAAGAGAGGGATGTAGCTCAATATCAGGTATTTCTGCAGACACGTACTTGTCGATAACATCTACCTCGCGGATACGATCTTCTTCGTCTAAAGTGATAAGGATATGGGCGTGCGGGAGTCCACGCTTTTGGAACTCAATTGTATAAATCAGAGCAGCCACTTTGCCAAAAATTTGATCTTTCGTAATGTTGTCAATAAGTTCATTCAGTTTACAGTGAAAGACGCGGACGACTAAGTCTGGACGGTAATGTACCGACTCGCCAATTGTTAAGTTGTCAATGATTTCAGGCCACTTCGGGTTGCATGTCATAGTGACGAATAGCGATGGCTTCCCAAACTTTTGCACTATTGCCATTGCATCTAAGTAGTTTTGATTCATATTACGTGGTGAGCCGATGAAAGATGACGGCAAAATTACTTGGCGGCCGATTTGAACATTTTCTTCCCTTGCCCTTCTATTGACATAGTCGGTTATGTTGAGGTAGAGATCAGCTCGTAATTGTGACTGTTGCTTCCGAATGAAATCTAGTCGTATGCCTTCTATCCTGACATACATATCCACCAACCATTGCAGATAAAGCTTCTGTGAACGGTGCAAAATGCTGAATGGTTCGCGAATTGCAAGACGGTATGATGCATATTGTAACATGGTTAGCTTTTGACGAACAGCTGTTTGATGGGCGGCATCGTGAGTCAAGTCAATGTGCCATCCAGCAGAATCGCCATGGGGGAACAACAATGGATAAGCCAGTGGGTCAAGGGATGGCTCCAAAACGGAAACTCTTCGAACGCCATGAGACTTGTGCCATATGATAAGGTTGCGCTCGCCAGGTGGTGCACCATCTACAGCTTTAAATATAGCGGCGACATCAGTTTGAACGGCATCGTTGAATCTTCTATGATCGTCGTTTCGGTCTCTCTTCATGAACATACAGATGTCAGATTCTACGCCATTATTTTCGTCACGACTTAATTCGGCCATAGTTTTGAATGACTGGACGAAAGGGTTTACATTTTCAAGATACGATGTCAACTCTCTCTTCAAGGCCTCATCACACTTTTGGTTGGCGGGCATTCGCATTCGTTGCTGAACGGCAGTGTCAACATCGTAAATGTAAATTTGTGCATACTTAGCAGTTTGCCCAGGTGATGGTGCAAGAGTGCCGACGCGGTGATAGAACGTATCGTGGATTTTGAAGTTGTAGACACCGTTAGTTAAAGATTCGTCTAGTTTAGCTTCAGAGCTGATCATGGCAAGAGCAGCGTTATAAGAGCGAATGTGTTTGAGGTAGTTTTGTGATTGCTTGCGAATAGAAGCATTCGGATGATGAATGTTTTCGATTAGCTCTTGAATGAATTGTGACGGTATAAATGGTGGCAAAGATACTTTACCCTTGTGGCAACACAGGGAAAAATTTGAAGCATTCCGGCCGGTTTTCGCCTTCTCAAAATGCCTCGCTGTACAGGCAACACAGGTCATTGATAGAGGGCCAATTGAGAACGAAAAGTCGTTTTGGGGTAGTGTTAGGGCGCATTTGTAACCTAATAGTTGAGGTTGTCCAGGTTCATGTGTTGACTGTGATGAGTTAAGTCTATTACGCGCCACTGTTCTGTAGCTGCGGTCGTTATCACGATTACGCCTCCTTTCTATGTTTCGTTGTCGTCGCGTCGGAGGCATTTAAAAGAAAAAACAACAAATAAACAAATTATAGCTACACAAAACAACGATAAATGCACAAAATTTATGTTACTATCATGTTAACACGATCCGTCATAGCGACACAAAACAACGAAAAATACACAAATTTAAGATACAACCATACTAACACGATCCGTCTTGGTGGTTATGTTTACACAAATTCAAATAGTAAATAAACGTACTCAATGCGTTTCATTGAATTGAAAAATAAGTAACAGCAATTAAATTATACAGCTGATCAAAATTAAATTATACAGCTGATCAAAATGTAAACAATTATATTCTTCATAAGAATAACATGGGAACTTTAAAAGCCCAAGGGACTTATTCAAAAATGTAAGGCCAGTTTGCAAATCTACGCGACACGCTCTTTCCAATGAGACGTCAATGGATAAAATCGGTTAAGAAATGGCGGAGGAGTTCAACCGACAAAGTTTCATGTAGCGTATTAATTATATAGATACAGACATACAGACATACAGACATACAGACATACATAGAGACATACAGACCGACATTTTGTAAAAACCACTTTTTTGGACTCAGGGGGTCCCAAAACGGATTTTTCACAAAAATCTCAACATCGATTTTTTGCGATCACTATACTTTCTCTATACTGTAGTATAGTGAGAAAGTAAAATTAAAATGTAAAAATTAAGGAGCAACAATTGAAGCTGAAACAAGTGTAATGTATAATATAAAGAAAAAAATGTTCAGTGAATTTAAAGAAAAAAATGAGAATGTAAAGATTAAGGAGCAAAAATTGAAGCAAAAACAAGTGTATATGTATATTATAAAGAAAAAATTGTTTGGTGAATTAAAAGAAAAAATTAAAATGATAAAATTAAGGAGTAAAAATTGAAGCAGAAACATGTGTTTATTACTGCATTCTAAGACCCTTGCAGTAGCCACTCATTAAACTCAGAGTTAAATATGGCGAAGTCCTCACTGAAAGATGCAAATTTGTTTAATATGGTGCAAAGGTTATAATTATGCTTTTCGCCTTCAAATTATGGTCTATCCACTTAAATAATGTAAAGGGTTTGACATTAAAACCGCTTAGATTCAATAACACTACTAAGTTATCAAATAGGCCAAATTAATGTTGCATTGTTTAGTATATAAATATGATGATTCTGATATGGACACTTCAGCACGAGATGAAGCGACCGTTTTGTTGAAACAAATTATATTATATAGCTTAAATTGTTTTGTTCTATTATAATTTGGTACGGAACTTTGAATCAAACCAATACTGGCAGTAAATTAATTCAAAGTACAGATTTTGAGTTACGCTCTGTAATTCAATTATTAAATAAACGGTATCAGTTAACTGACACAAACTTTCTCCCAACTTACTGTAGTCAAAATAATATTGTTTTTAATCATTTTATTTACTACTTTTTAGAACAAAACAAAAAAATAATATTCTACCTACGTCAATCGTATAAAAAAGTTATTGTCCCAGGCGGGATTCGATCGCGCGACCTTTGAATTACTGGCCGTCCTCGCTACCGTTGTGCTACCCCGTGCGGCCGTCGCCGTGATGCTAGATTGACAACATAAACTTGTTTATTTTTTAACATTTCCCCATAATTATGAAACGCCGAAGTTTTGATAAAAGCGGGTGGTGTCATTTTGTTTGGCATCTTAAGCACTATAAATACTGAAAATTTGATCAAAATCGTTAGAGCCGTTTTTGAGAAATTTGCATTTTTGTCGTTTTTTATTGGTTTTTAGGGGTAAATTACCCTTAAAAATTAAAAATTAAAAAAAATGAAAAAAATTCCTGGAGATATTAGGGTTTAGTACCTACATACCAAATTTCATGAAAATCGGACCAATAGTGTCCCCTCTGGTCGTGTATACATACTGACACACTGACAGACAGACACCACGTTAAAAACACTTTTTTGGGTTCAGGGAGCACCAAAACAAAAAATTCCACTAAAAATATTTTTGGGTTCAGGGAGCACCAACACAGATAATTGCACTAAACAATTTTTTGGGGTTCTGGGAGCACCAAAACAGATAATTCAACTGAAAATTCAAATTCGAACATTTTTACGAAAACAATACTTTCTCCATATACTACGTATAGGGTGGAGAAAGTAAAAATACTAAAGAATTTTTTAGAAATTCACAATCAGATGATTTTTATAATCAAGTACTTATAGGTACCAAAGTATTAGCCACTACAATTAACAGCGAAGGTAGTTTCGATTCTGACTCTACACCTAAACTTCGAGTTAGATTTAAAAATAGACAATTTAATTATGAATCTCGTGATGAGCCTATTGTTGATCTCGGACAAAAATATAAGGTTGAGGGACTAATATATAGCTAATAAATAATTATAATAGGACATGTATAGCTGTGTCTCTTGAGTTAAGTTTTTTCTCAAATTAGTTATTACAGTAATTACTTTGCCTTTTTTTTAAAATATCTTTGGCTTGAGAGAGATGCCCAAGGATAAGTTGTTAGGTCATTGTAAATGCTTTGAACTTATTTTAACCGGTAAGGACTGGTCTGACAAACGGGTTACATCAACCTTTGTACGTTTTTAGAAACAAATTATTTGTCTCCTCGAGATGTACCTACTAAAATTTATCACTGAATTAAATTTTGGCACGATCATAAACATTCAACACGGAACAGCTGAGCTGACGTTAGTTGATCGAATTTCCAAAATTAAGTTTATATGTTTTAGGGTTTCAACCAACTATTTAGGAAACTGGTCTTCTCATGAAGGCGTTGAATAGATGCCTCGGCATACGAATTATATTTATATTAGTAGAATTAGTTTGCACCTCACCCTCTCACGCGCTGCTTGTCGAGTTTTCAATGTGTAATTGAACTGGGTACTTTTATAGTTTACGTGAAACGTGTGTACAAAATCGCACGTAAAATTCGGCTGTTAAAGTGCGAACACAAACATGATATATGAGAAAAATAATTAAACAAAGGAAAATTATAAGATAAATTATTCTTATAAATGTTTAATAACGTTATGTTTTGTCTTTTTTTTATTCAAACTGACTTCTATTGATAATGGAAAATGTACATAATTTCTTCCTCTTCTAAAGAATTCACGAGAGAAATCTTTATTGCGTACCATCTCATAATAATAATAACTTATTCATAACATTTTATAATATCAACGAAAAACCCAAAAAAGTCCTAATTTATTGTTATTTTTGTTTATAAAAAGACGCAAAAGCTCCTTGACTGATAGTTTTTGTATTTTACATACCCTTGAAGTCACTGTGGATGTCGCTTGCTGTTAAATTCAATAACATAAAAAAAATCTCAATTGTTTTGTACGAGCTATATAGTTTTGTATGAGCTACATAGTTTTGTATGAGCAATATAGTTTTTTATGAGCTATATAGTTTTGTATGGGCTATATAGTTTTGTATGAGCTATATAGTTTTGTATGGGCTATAATAGTCTTTATGAAGTAACCTGTCTCCTGACCCTCGGTCTACCTGAGACAGGCCCGGGTAATTTGATGTAGTGCCATCTCGTCCAAGTGCTATCTCGTCCAACACCCTATTTCCTAGAAAAGAGTGCCATCTCGTCCAGCTCAGTTTTACAGTTGAATGAACACATTAATTAGTGCCATCTCGTCCAAGTGAAAACTTGACAAGGGTTGAGGAAGGCAACGCAGGTAGCCTGTGGTTGTGCACCCTCGCCTAGCACCCTCACCGCTCTCCCACCCCTTTGTATACATGTGGACACTGCCAATTTAAACCTCATTTGTATACTTGATCGGGAGGTGTAAACATCTATAGGAATATGGAGTTTTCGACCACCATAAGAGGCCAACCTAGTCTTTTATATAACGGTTTTCGGTATACAAAGAAAAATTAAAAGAAGCGCGGAGAAATTGTGTGGCGGTGTGTAAATCATACGAGTGTAAATCACATTATATAATTAAAATTTAAAAAAAAAAACCTAAAAGGTTCGAACCTATAGTATGTAGTCACAGTGTGTTTGCTTTTTACTTAATCTGGCCGATAACAGTATGATTATATTTCGTTATTATCACTTTATATAATTAAAATTTAAAAAAAACTAAAAGGTTCTAACCTATAGTATTTAGTCACAGTATGTTTAATTTTTACTTAACCTGGCCGATAACAGTATGTTTGTACTTTAAAAACGTATGTACAACTTTGTAGTTGAGTTGGCTAAACTGTTAGTTTCTACGAAGTGTATAAATACTTTATTTATAAAGAAAAAAGTTAAGGTTTGTGTATTTATAGTAGTTTTGATTGACACTCTAAAGTAAACAAATACCTTGCTGTTTTACGCAATGTATAGAAGACTCTTAATACAAAGAATTAAACGTTCCAATAGTTTTTGTAAACCTGTCAAGTAATCAATAGCATAGGTTTTTGGACGAGATGGCACTAGTTGGCAGGTAGAGAATTAACCTCCCGCCCTACGTTCGTGGAATTTGGACGAGATAGCACGACACCGGGTAATTTACCAACGCCCGCAGCTGTTTTCCTAATTAGTCACCTTTTAGCTTCCCCACTAGCTTAAGTAACTTTTTTACCCGAATCATAATTTCCAAAATTTTATCAAAAATTTGAGAAGTACATAAAAAAATAAGATCAACGATACTAAACAATTGCAAATTTGATCAAAAACAAACAATATTGAGGTAATAAGAAATATAGATAGTCTGTGTAAAGCTTGTAATAATAAAGTTGGTTTTCTGTAACAATATGACAATGAAATTACATTATATATTACAAAAATAATAAATATTAACTATATACATTAACTACTGTACTACAAACGTATAGGCATAACACAAATAATATTTTACAAACTATTATAAGAATATTCTAGACTATAGATTATGTTTAGATGAATATGGGGCCAGGGTAGTTTTCATTAGTTCAGTTGTTGATTCCAGCGAGGGGTCATCTCGTATGTGAATCTGCAAGTAAAGAAGGGCTATATAACATGTCAATTAAATTCAATAGTTCATATTTTTTTTAGAAAAAATCAATAATGAAAATGTCCCGATTGAGTTAAAAAAATAGGACAAGGTAACCTACCATTTAGAGTTGTATTACTTATTACTTGATTGTTAATACGTTTATATTTGTACCATTCCTTTTGGGCTAGTTCCAAAAGTGTATGGATCTATACCGGATTATTCAGTTAAGTGTAGCGGGCTATGCAGATTCAGATTCTACATGCAAAAATAAGTAGAAAATGTGGTATAACATTTTTTCGATTTCTGCTTAGTTTAGTCGTAATCCACCATTTTGTTTTTTTTTTTACAAATACTCACTTTAACTCGGGAAATAGATAAGATATCGAGTTCAAATTTGGAATAAGCATTTTATATGTTACGATTAACCAAACACAAAGAATTTATTTTTATAATTTTCATCTGGCTTACTGGCTAGGGCCACTGATGGATTCTCCATCAGTATTTTTCTGTTGTTTAATTTTTTCCATTTAAACCCAATACATTTAAAAACTCTAGCCAATGTCTGTATGCAACCATGAAACAAATCAGTTGTGCTTAAGCTTGTTTTTAGTTTTCGGGGGGTCGGCACTTCTCGGCAGCTATAAGACTTCATTATATGATTTCTGATTGCATTTTTTTGAAAATCATTTAACTCGGTTACGATTGATTTAAAAGGTACTTTCCTCTTCGGAGTAGACAGCTCAGGAACCAATGTTCCTACCAATTATGTCCCAGGACTGTCGTTTCTCACACTGGTGTCATTACTTACTGAGGCTGTTGTGTTATAAAGTAAGTTTTGGTCCACTTCTTGAAAGTTATGGTTCATGCTTGCTGAGGTGGCTTCTTCTTCCCGTGATTCTTGTAACTGCAACCTTATGCGGCTCAAAGTTCTTGTGGAAATATTGCAAGCTGCGGCAACTCTTTCGGACACCTTTTAACGTCTAATAACGGTCCTTTATTGTCACGTTCACGCTCGAAGTATTGCAAAACAGACGCAATAATTGTTCTTGACTGAGAGTTGTATGCTGT
>JAGFPH010027193.1:0-10122 GCA_018207615.1 Philaenus spumarius | reverse complement strand
TAAACTGTATTTTATTAGAGGTAAGCCTAATGTTGTATCTATTTATAGTTACCATGGCAACGAATACTTCTGCTAAATAAACATACCCTTTATTTAGTTGTTTAATGTTATAGGCCTAACCTAAACGATGTTCACGGAAATTTGCAATAATAGTTATTGACGTGAGCGAACTAGGCCCTAGGCCTAAATCGATATTGAAATATTAAACTTACTTTAGGCCTGACTTATTTCTGAGGCATAGCGTTGAGATTATGGTTAATCCTTTAAACTGTATTTTTATTACAGGTAAGCCTAATGTTGTATATACCCTTTATTTAGTTGTTTAATGTTATAGGCCTAAGCTCAAAACTCAATAATCCAATATTTATTATTGAAATCATAGCCCTGCTTATAATCGAGCTTTAGCTCGGTCTCCTGGTACTTTATAATAATACCTGAGGTCATCACTGCAAGCGGTGTAACTTTCTGTATTGCTTAATTTTAAAATAAGTTGTTCTAAATATTAAAAATAGTATACACCGTAGCAAAACTATAATGACAAATGGAAGATTCGATTCAACTATTTTCGGCATACATTATACATTGAATACGCCTTAGACTGCACAACCATTAAGACTTAAAAAAAAAAAACATCAAAACTAATCTAATAGGCCTAGTGTAGATTGTTAAAAAAAAAACGTAAATCAAGATACAATATTTTGATGAAATGGTACATTGTAATGTAAAACAAAACAATTAAAATAACTTGTTGCATTGCTTTATTCATTAAGTTTATTCATTCTTCGTTAAAAACTTTTAACGAGTAATAAAATCTATTTAACCCAATCAACAAAATACCGAGTTTTGTTCGAATTTATTTGTTGTACTAGTAAACTTCCGTGAAAAATTACCGGCGGATTAATTAGATACACATCAGAAATACATCATTTATACAAAATACTATTTAAACAACACACTTTATCTAGGCCTACCTAATTATGCAGACGGGGATTTTTAACTCGGTAAATATGTAAAATTATAAGGACTCTAAGCCTAACAACAGACGAGACACCGGTGTACGGTACACTAGTGTACGGGACACTAAATGTACTATTAATTAAATGTGTGTCAAGAGATGAGACACTGAGTAGCGCGCTACCAGATTCTATGGCTCTACGGTGTCTCTCCCTGCGAGAAGCTGGGACACCGGAAAGTGTTCAAGTACACCGGTGTCTCGTCTATTGTTAGCCTAGGGCAGGTTACACACCGGTGTCGCTGACATTTATCGTGCTAGTGACATGCCCCTCGAAAACCAACCTGTGTTATCTTATGGGGCTATACACACCGGTGTCGCGGACAAGTTGTCAGCGACTCGTGTCTCTAGAGAACCAACCGGTCGGTGTTTGTACAGACATGTCTCTTGCCTCTTGAGTCCGCGCATGCGCAGAACGTATTTCTAGTCAGTTGTAAAGGCCCTCCGGTACGAATCTGTTTTGTTCGAGGTGAGTCGTGATAGCAAAATGCCGCTTCCTGATAACGAACAGACGAATAAAGAGTTTGTTGCAGCAGTAGAAGAGTTCCCAGTGCTGTACAACTACAATTTGAAGAATTACAGCAATCGTAATAAGCAAGACAAAGCATGGCGGCAAGTGGCTTCAAAATTCAACGTTATAGGTAACTGCCTATTGAACTTGTTTACATGACACAAAACAATTGTTACATATTATGGTCTAAAATACCGTGTAAAGATTATTAAATCGGATAGTTAATAACAGACTAATTCTAATTTTCTTAACCCTCTATCTGGCAAAGAGTACCTGGGGTACACTTTTAAAGCGCCATCCCACTGGCAAAGAATACCTCGGGTACTCTTTTAACAAGCATTTTTTAAATCAAAGTTTGCGCATCTAATGTAACATTTAAATAAGTCATATTATATATCACTGTACGCAGAGCATTCTAAAGATTAATTTGGTATATAGTTTATTACATTTTGATACATAATTAACACGTAAAAAATATGCTAATTCACGCAAGAAATATGGATGGGTCCAGAATTCTCTTGCAATATGTATTCTTCGCCGTCGTCTTCTTCTCCTTAACACCAACAGCAACAACACAGCATCCTCCTCCGACGACGATATTTTCTAAAATAAGCTGACTCCTTCTCTTCCTTGTAATGTCAGCGACATGGTGTCAGCGACACCGGTGTGTAACCCGCCTAAGACTGTAGGAATATTTGTTAAGATTTTGTGTTCATGTATATTATTATATATATTTAAAGAAGATAAAAATATTGTCTTTTAATTGCCTTTTATTTCATATTGATAAATCAAATGATTTAGAAGTTATTAATATTATAGGCTATATTATTGATTGAAGTTGTTAACATAACCCCAAAGTGTAATCTACGCTAGCGTTTATTTGCGTATTACAGATGATGGGTGAAATCAGCTGTTATATTATTAATTTAAACGAATAGGTATTTCTTCTTTAAATTTGTATAAACGAATATTTTGATGATTAATTATAACATACATTAGTTCTATAACTAATATTTAAAAAAATCAACTTCACAAGAAATTATAACGATTGAAGTTGTAAACATAACCTCAAACTATAATATACACTGGGTTTACAGATGATGGGTGAATAATTCAGCTGTTATATTTAATGTTACTCCACGTACGTACGCTCGTACACTCGTTTTTATAGGAGTTGATTCTTGTAATCAAAGTTTAATATGTAGCAAATTTACCTTGAATCTGTAGTAGGCTACATCATACGACGGCGATGTTAGTGCCACAATATGAAAATCTATACTAAAAATAGGAAATCATTGGCAGTAAACAATTATTATTGCGCCATCTTACCTCACAAACTACCCTAACAACCTGCGTTCAGACTTTAACGTTGGTAACTCGGTACTGTCACGCAATTCGTAAATTCCCCCCCGCTGGGTGCTGAGCGGAAGAAAATTACCCGCGCTGAGACATAGAGCGCCATTTTGTGCCCATATGGTTGGTCTAAGGAAAAACTATATTTAACAAATTTGTTAATAAATACATAAGGCACAAATTTTACTTGAACATTATTTTTCTTAACCCAATGGTTAGGCAATGATTAACAGAAACTAGTATTTTATCCTCCATTTTCCAAGATGGTGGCTTGAGCACAACTTTTTTCTTCGGGGACTTTATCAAATTTCAGTTAGGATGTCCCAGAGATAATTTGTACAAATTCCCTTGCTTACATGACACATTTTTTTTGCAAACACTAAAATGACTGGAGTAATGATTTATTTTAAGAAAAATAAAAGGGTCATATCTTGCGACAAATTCTACTAATATATTTCGTACACGTGGTCAGCTATTTAGCGCCTTCGTTAGTGGACCAATTTCCCAAATAGTTGGTTGAAACCATAAAACATATAAACTTAATTTTTTATATTCGCTCAACTCACGTCAGAGGTTAAGCTGCGTAATCAATTACTTAATGCTATCTTTTGCGCTGCACACTTCAACAGTAAGGGTTAATTTAACTAAATTGGGGATGCGGGTAGGGGAAAATTGCTCAAAAAACCTTTTACTCTTAAACAGCTTTACGGATTATAATTAAATTTGGAACGAACATAATAAAATAAAGAAAAGAAAAATTCTAAAAGTTGTATATTGAACGGAGTAGAAATGGCAGATGGTTATCAATATTGAATTGCAAAACCTTCTACGGCAATAGACAGATTTTTGTCTACATAGCGAACAGACTTTAATTTGTTTTTCCGTACATCTCTAATATTTGAACCAAATTAGTTGAAATACAAGAAGGCACTAAATCTAGTTTCAGTTTTAAACACAGTCGTTAGTAACGGGGTTTATGAAGAGCTTCAGATGAGATCCAATCTTGCAAAACAAACAATAACCGTAAATCCAAGTCTAACTTTAGCTGTAATAAAGTTAACAGCGTCACGCTCGTCCCGGGAGGAAATAGACTGATTTCATTTTATCTGAGTAATATTGAGACTTGGAATTCATTTTAATAAACTTAATAGAGAGGAGGAGGTGTTTTAATTCAAAACTGAACCCTTATGGTATGATTTGAATTTGTCCATAGGAAAAATGAGCTATTACAGTGACTCTTATGATACCTATGGTCGGGATTGGTCAATGAGCACCGATCGCAGTCCCCAGATCACGTTTTGGGGTCATTAAACATTTTATGTATAGGCCTATACGGTACATGTGTCGCACTCTAACGGCCGCAGTTTACGTCCAATTTTGTCAAAATTTTGTACACACTTTATAAGTCGTACGAACAAGTTTGTCAGCAAAATATCTATCAAGCTGTTTTTTGACCAAGCTTTTTGAGATTTTTCATAAAAAATAAATATAAATATTATTCTGCACATTTGGTTTTCTTACAAGCCTTATAGCTCGACTGGTTCCCAAAATCAAAGCGTAAAATACCATATCAGGACCCCGTTGAAATCCATTTGCGAAGCGAGTATGTGCACTGCGAGAGAAGTGAAGCAGTTCCCAATCCCACTGGGTGCAAAATTCGCAAAGTGAGTTTTTCCGCTGCAGAACTTAGCAACGCGAGAGCTGAGAGTAGAGGCTGAGGTGCAAACGAATTCTACTAACGTATTTCTTACACGTAGGCAACTATTCAGAGCCTTCGCGAGAAGACCAATTTCCTAAATAGTTGGTTGAAATCTTAAAACATATAAACTTAATTTGGAAATTCGCTCAACTCACGTCAGCGGTTCAGGTGCGTTCTCCCAATTATTTTTGATTGTATTATTTACCAAGAGAGGAAGTTAGATGTTAAACCAGACAGTGGCTATATTCTTACAAATTTGAATTCATCATGTTTTGAAAATCATATTATAAGTATTATTTTACTTAAGTCAAAATAGTAAATGTGTGCGGTCGTGGGAACCCCGTCAGAAACGAAGTTAATCTCGCATCTTCTTCAATTCTTTTACCATCCTTAACGGCAACATACACACATAATTTTAATTTTCAATTCCCGTTTATTATTAGTTTGTTTTTTATACAAATATTTACTGTTTCCATACGTTTAATGTTGTTATAATAAAGGTGTAGTATTCGTTATAACATCAAAGCTAAGTAGGTAAAAACAGTAAAATGTCCATTCATTGTAAATACATTCAATAAACATAACATGTTGTTTCATCAGTCTAGGCTAACCTTAAGTTATTGTGTGTATGTTTAATTTATTTTACCCGACTTAACGGCCTCATACATACAATAATTTTAGGTTAGGCCTAGACTTAAAATTACTTCCTAAATATAAATTAAATGTACACACAATAATTTTAGGTTAGGCCTGGACTGATTAACCAACAGTTTATGTTTATGGAATATATTTCAGCCATCGACGATAATATCTGAACTACGCCAGACGGAACCGAACGTCTCTTAATTTAAATTGATGAACCAAAACACAAGTTTCTTAAATGTATTTACATTCATTGCCATAGCAGCCAATATTATAACGGGTTTTCGTTACTCGTATTTTATATTTGTCATTGCCAGAGCAACCAATTAATAACTCTTTTTTCGTTACGTATTACATTTTATATTTGTTAACTCCTACCGCAACCCGCGATAAGGAACTTCGTTCCAAAAACATCGCAATAAATTTTAATGACTTTTCAAATTTAAATTGACAACAGCCGGGAAATTAGAAGTTACAACTTATTCTTACAATACAGTACAACTAAAACGACTCATTTCTAAAAAAATTGGGATCTAAATGATATTCAAATTATAATTAATTGAATATCTGGTTATTTTGGATCTTAAAAAATGCTCTTTTACAAAATGTTTCGTATTAATTGGTTATTAAATAATTTGACGAAATATTAATATGAAAGGCAAACAGAGTGAATAGTAAGGCTACGAACTGGTTAGAATGTGTATGGCATTTGTTTCGTATCCTACGTAAAAGGACGGTGATTTGCTCGGTCTTGGGGTTTGGTTACTTACCAAATCGAGTTATTTTTAACCTATTCTGTGAGTTGGAGTTACAACATTTTGGGAATATTTTTGAATATTGTGACCAATCACGGCCATTTCTAACACGATTCACAGGTGCTTCCCCAACTAAAGAAGTCTATTGGTGCGATGCGCTCTTTTGAAACCCATAGCTCAGAACCTAACAACTGTAGTTCCAAACTCAAACCTTTTTCATGGATGTTAGATGAAGGGTTACCATACCATATAACTCCCATGGGGCAGCGGTGGTAGGTTGCGGAGTAATAGCAGTAGGCACAACTCACATATATGGTTTTTATATATGGTTTAATGCACTCACAAACCTTGCTTCAATTTATTAAATGTATATATTTTGGTAAACACACTGTGTAAAATTGAGTAAATCGTTTGTTTAAATCAAGAGCTACCCTATGGGCCTTCTGATAAACATGTATACAACATTGATCAGATAACGCTCTTCGTTAATGATACGTGTGTTATTCGATATGCCCACTGCGTCTATGCGATAATAGATTAGCATCAATCGCGGGTCAAAAATATAACTGAAATATACAGGGTGTTACAAAAAGGTTGGGCTGGTTATGCAGAATCAGTTTCTACATGCAAAAATAAGTCGAAAATGTGGTATAACATTTTTCCGATTTCGGCTTAGTTTAGTCGTAATCCGCCATTTTGTTTTTTTTTTACAAAAACTCACTGTAACTCTGGAAAAAGATAAGATATCGAGTTCAAATTTGGAATAAGCATTTTATATGTTACTATTAACAAGTGTACCATACACAAAGAATTTATTTTAATAATTTTAAAAATGGCAGCTGTTACAAATTTTTAACGTGGATTATCTTGAAAACCGTTAATTTAACAAAAAATGAACAAGAGACAAAATATTTTCCTTTTTTAACGACAGACAAAATGCATTTTTTGTAGTTTCAGTAGGTCAAAGGATAACCGAGAGTCTAACTGTTATCTATAAAATAACAGATAATATAGCTCTTTGCTCCAATATTTCCATTAACAGCTGATTTAAAAATTGGAAGCAATTATTTTTTTATTTTTAGCTTTTAGATTAGAGTTTTAAAGTGTAGACCTGAGCCTTGCTGGTTCTTTTAACCATTATTATAACTGATGTTACAAAATATAAGCAATAATTTAATTTGAACATTTAACATTATTTTACCATCTTAGTTTTGAGGTTATTATAAATCCTAAACCTTTATTATCAATAAAACGTAACGTATGATTTTAGAAGGTTCCATTGGGGGTTACTTATATATTACAAAATTTTCAAAACAACTTGTTGTTAAAAAGTTAGCAAGACATGAAAATTAATTGCAATGTATGTCTTACGCTCATGTCAAGGAATAAAGAAGACCTTTCAAGGTGTAAACTTCCAAAGCGCAGTCCCTATTCGGAGGCCGCAAGGTTGAGGTAGAAGTAGCGCCTTCGTGAGTAGACCAACTTCTCAAAATTTTGGTTGAAACACTAAAGCATATAGACTTAGTTTTGGAAATTCTCTCAACTCAAGTCAGCGGTTCAGCTGCGTGATCGAATTATTTTTCAAATTGTATTTATTTACAAAATACATTCCCTGTATATACAACTAGTGTATTAGATATATTCCTACACCAGGGAAATTAGAAAATATCTTAATAATGAGATACAGCTCGGATCGACAAAAATTTATAAAAAGTTGTGAAAATCACTTCTCGGGATATTCTGAGATCGCTGATTCTGAATTTGGCATCGAAACCCGTCGCCGATGCCCTGAGCGGCCAAATGGGCTCAGAGCCAAAATTTAAGAGTTGAGAAAACGGCTTGAAAATCGTTTCCCGAGGGGTTTTGAGGTCACTGATTTTAAATCTAACATCAGAAAATATGACCGATGCTCGTTGGGGATCTACTAGGGAAAAACGTCACTGATGCCCCGGGTGGCCAAACCTTCACATACTCTTGAATGTTCCTGATTTGTGAACAGAACTACTTGAAATTGGTAGGGAGGGGTCAAATTTCATAACATAGAATATTTTTAAAGAGGCCATTTTTTGTCACCTTTATTGTGCTAAAATTGAAAAATATGTCATTCAATTGCCATTTTAAGAGGAAATTTAAAAGAAGAAAGTTTCAAATATTTTATATATCTAACTGTTTTATTAGGTTTTAACACTCTATTGCTTTTAATTTTGCAATAGTATTCGTTTATCTGGAAGATTATATTAATAATACATCTTATATTTATCTTAAGATTATATTAATATATTAATAATATATTGTTTTTTTTTTAAATTTGCGAATTTATTGTATACTAGGGAAAGACCCCTGCGTGCTACGCACGCCAACCCCCAATGGTTAAAAGAACCAGCAAGGCTTAGGTCTACACGTTAAAACCCTTACCGAAAAGCTAGAAATACAAAAATAATTTCTTCAAATTTCGAAATCAGCTGTGAATGGAAATATTGGAGCTAACAGCTATATTATCTGTTATTTTATTCAATTGGTTGCTATGGTAATAAATGTAAATACATGTGTTGGTTTATCATTCTAGGCCTAACCTAAGAATTTTTCCGACTAAATTTACAAATATTGAAATAAAAAGGTTTTTATCGAAATGAATTATAGCCTATGTTACTCAGGGATAGTGTAGCCTTTTATTAGTAAAACTATTTTTTCAATTGGTTCAGTCGTGCCAGAGATTACCCCCTACATACAAAAAAAAACAAAACAAAAAACAAACAAACTTTACCTCTTTATAATATTAGTATAGAAAACCATTTCTTATCCATTCCCCAAAAATGCATTAAAAAAATGCATTCTTATAATTCATTGCCCTGCCCCTAGCTCCTAGTAGAGCCTCTAACGAGCATCGGTCAAAAACGTCGTTTTCTCAATTTGAAAATGCTGTCCCTTAAACGCCACCCCCGGACTCTTTGGGGCCATCTGGGGCATCGGCGACGTTTTACGATGTCAGAGTCGGAACCAGCTACTTCAAAAACCACCGGGAAACGATTTCCAATACCTTTATAAACTTTTAAATTGTCTCCCCTGGGTTCTTTTTATTATTTATGGCCGCTCGGGGCATCAGCGACGTTTTGCGATGTTAGATTCGCAACCATCTACCTCAAAAAACCTCCAGAAATGATTTTAACCACTTTTTAACAATTTTTAGATATTTGCAAAAAATGATGCACTATTGGATGCATTTCATGCAGCCCCGATGCAATTCTGACCGAGCTGTCAATTATCATATGTAGACCTGATCCATTTCCGAACACAATGCAGAAAATCCCATGTCGATCAGAGCTGCATCTCAAAATTAAGTTATTCCGGTAGAATTTGGTCTAATTTCCCTGGTCTTACACGGCCAAACGAACACAAAATTCTGACTGACGTGAAATAACTTTGCAATACCAAATACCATTATATTAAAAAAAACCTCATCGTTCGTTATTACATTCAAAATCGATTCAAACACTCATCACTCTCATGAAAAATAACAGACAAACTTAGACTTTGGTTGCAACAAAGGTTAAATATTAAACAAATAAAAAACATTAAATTCAAAAATTGTTCCATCTCGGAATCCAGCTGCAACCAGGAACAAAAATTGTTCACGGCGACAACCTTACATTAATTCGACTAACAGCCTTTTGCTCTTTGAGGCGGATATAATTAGCTTCCTTTTGTAGCGCTTCATTGGCTTTGCTGCTTAATGAATCATAAAATTTCCTCATTTCCGAATATTTTAACTTAAAGAAATGTTGGCGACTTAACGCGGATTATTTGTTTCTGATAAATTTAAAGTCATTTTTCCTTTTTTCAATTCCAACGTGGTCACTGAACCGTAAGAGTTCCGTTACGTCTGTTCGTCCGTGTGCTGTAGCTTTTATCACCTTTTGTCGAGAGGTCTTAGTACCCTACACCGTAATTTTTTTGTATTATTAAAGCATAATTAAACACTGCTGTCCATCATGGTTCTTCTATATATTATATAAAAGCCAAATCACGATTTCTCAAATACTACTGAACGGATTGGAACGAAATTTGGTATGTAGCTTCCTCTAGGGCCATAGGTACTCACTATGAAAGGTTTTCAAAAAATTCCAAAATTTAGGGGGATGGGGGGGGGGGG
>JAGFPH010027189.1:0-10124 GCA_018207615.1 Philaenus spumarius | reverse complement strand
ATAAAATATACGAAATAACGTGATTTCAACATTTAACATTATTTTCATTCTTAGCTTTGGGGTTATTATTAATCCTACACCTTTATTATAAAGAAAACATAACATGATTATGTGTATGGAAGGTTCCAACGGGGTTGGCGAGCGGGGCACGCAGGGGTTTCCGCTGATATTTATATAAAAATAAAATTATTACCTTGTATTTGCTTTTGATTTCATATTGATAAGTAAAATAAATTTGAACTTGTTGATATTATAATGAACAAATTAAATGCGGAGCCTTTTAGTAGTTTAAAGATTGGATATTTTAGGAAACCTAATATCGTTTAAAAAGGAATAACTAATAAAATAAGACCACAATGTTTGAGAAAGCACCAAAATATAAATCTATTGAAATATATAATAAAATACCCAGTAATTTCAAGCAAATTGAAAGTTTAAATACATTTAAAAAGGTGTTATCAAGATATCTGTTGGACAACTGTTTGTATTCGGTAGGGGAGCTTATGTTGCAGAAATGAACGGATTTCCTGTAAAAAAAAATTAATAGTTTTATTTTGAAACTTTGGTATTGTATTGTTCAATGTTTTATGTGTGTCATTGAATGTATGTGTATTTATTAATTAATTGTAGTATATTGTATTGCATTGACATCTCATCTGGCATTGGATTCCGTCCTTTATGTGCTGTTTTGTGATAAATAAATAAACAAAAATCACTTGTTATTATTAAACAAACGACAAACCCATTAAAACGTAGATTTACCAGAAAAATTTAAACTACTCCGACAAAACCACAACAGATATGACTAAACCTTACATATTGTATAAAAACTTCCCCCCATAGTAACACTGCATGCATTGCGCTGATAGTATCAGTTTACGTACAATAAACAAAGACTATTGTTTTGTGACGTCACGTAGGTTTGCAGTTATTTTAAAGTTACGACAATAAATAAAGTTTCTGACGATAAACTGTTTTACAAAACAAACTCACAATACGTGCTTCAGCTAAGGTTGTATAAAAGTTAATGCAGGCAGGGATTTTATGTTTTTAAAGGAACAACGACAAACATGGGATTTGCATAATGCTGTGGAATGGGATAAGCGTTTCTGGAACAAGATGGCGGAGTTAAACAGTACTTATATAAGTTCGATAATGTGACTAGTGTCGATTATCTCTGCATCCCTTAACATAAAAACAGGCTGAATTATGATATTACTACTATTATATTTGTAATTTCTCTAAATCAGAAAAATTGGGTTTGTTGCGGAGTTTTAGCTGAACGTTTACCCTGTATATATCTGCTGGTACCTCCCGGAAGAATGTGTCTCATCAACCTCATTTAAATATCGAAAATATGCGAATTGGAGGTTTTAATGTCTACTTTTAGAATCCGTTTGCTAAATTTAAATCGGGTCACTCAGGTTAATAGGGCGCATTTGTGTATACTGTAATTGTGGAAAAAGTATGAATGATACAAATATAATATCCTGCCTGTTTGAAGTACACATAATTCACACAAATTTTAAGAATGATCTGCTCTTAATATTGTAAATTAAGAAATATATGTTTTTTAAATGAAAATTTGTAAGCGTTTTCCCAACTTTTCTGAAAACTGGTAAAAAATGGTCCGACAGTGGTCTACTGTATAAAAAACATTTTGTAGGTTGTTTAATTATCTACAAATGTTCCATTGAAGGTACCGTGATCAATTCATAACGTTTTATAATATCAACGAAAAACCAAAAAAATTCATAATTTATTGTTCATTTTTGTTTCTAAAAATTTCGCAAAAGTTTCTTGCCTGATAGTTTTTTTATTTTACATACCCTGCGTGCTGACCTTAAAGTCTCTGTCGATGTTGCTTGCTATTAAATTCAATAGGCCTAACATGAAAAAATCTCTATTAGTAGGTCTACAGTGGTCATTTGAAAGAACTCGGGGAGCTGACTTCAATGAGTTTAAAAACAAATGAATATAGGTACTACCGGTCCTAAAGTCATAAGCCGAAACGTGCCCAAAAGAGAGCGAAATAGTCGTCTTTGGTCACTAAAGACTTAAAGCCATTGAACGAATGGACTTCTCGAATGTGGAATTCTCCTAAACCTTTTTACGAAGGAGGCCTTTGAATATTTTTCAGTACTCCTTCTAGAAAAAATAAAGTTTCTTACCTTCTTTTCTTCCGTCACGTAACCTCTTCTTTATGTTCGTTAGTGACGCGTTTCGGGACTTTTATCCCATCATCAGACACAAAATTACTCAATCGAGGTCGTCATACATTAAAATTAAATTACACAAAACACACATAGCACATTTCACGTTTAGGTGTACACCTTCTGGCGACCGGCCGGCAACTGTCAGTCTGTTGTCTCGTGCACTCTGAACCTGTTCTTACCGCGGGCTTTTTGGGTTCTTATCGCCGTATCATATAACGTATTCGAGTCAAAACTCAGCTGGTCGTTTAATAATTGGTGTTCGACCTTCTAGAGTTTGTTAATGAAAAATAAAAAATGTCAAAAGAGAGAAAAACTGTTTCAGGAACTATTTCTACACTAACTTTTACTTTCTCAATTAACTATAGAGAAAGTATAGTGATCGCAAAAAAAATCGATATTGAGATTTTTGTGGAAATATCCGTTTTGGGTCACCCTGAGTCCAAAAAAGTGGTTTCTACAAAATGTCTATATGTCTGTATGTATACAAAGTTAGGGAGAAAACTATTCGATCGAATTCGAACTAATTTGCACCAAACATGTCAATTAGGCCTATATAGATGCACGAAAAAGGGTTTGGAACATTTTTGAAAAACAACCGCCTTTTGGCCTAAAAACAGGTATCATTTTTTTATAAAAAAAGGCTCTAACGATTATGATCAAATTTGGCTTATTTGTAGCCCTTAATATGCTCTACAATATGCAGAAAACCGTATCTTTCTAAAAATTCTTGTTTAGCTAATAATAATAATAAAAATAGATTTTTGGGGTTTTTATGCCAAAACGTGGGTTGTTTTTCAAAATTTTTCAAAACCTTTTATCATGCATCTATACAGGCCTAATAGACGTGTTTTGTGCAAATTTGTTCGAAATCGATCATATAATAGTTTTCTCTCTAGCTAATAATAATAATAATATTTATTAGTTAATCTCCTACTTTAATATCACCTCTCCTACCCCATCTACAATTAATTACGAAGTCACAATGAATCTGTTTAATTTAGATTAATTTTTGTGAGAAAATATGTGCCAGTTCTTACTACTGTTTATTATTTTTCTATCTTTAATACCAGCTCCTGAAATACGGTCTAGTAATGTTGATTGACTGCGTGTACAGAAATAGACTGTGTCTTCTATAAGTTTAAGAGAACCGTTAAAATAATCACCGTTTGATTTAATTAATCAAATTAATTACACGTAAATTAAACTAAATTACAAGTGAAATAATTCGATCTCGCAACTAAACTGCTGACGAGAGTTGAGCGAATTTCCAAAATTAAGTTTGTATGTTTAAGGGTTTCAACCATTTGTTAAATTGTTTTACTCACAAATTCGCTGAATAGCTGCCAACGTGTATTACAAAATAATAGTAGATTTTTTTTGCAGCTCAGCTTCCAGACCAGTTCACACGCTGCTTCGTTCTGCTTGCAATGGAAAACTAATTTTTC
Organism: Philaenus spumarius; assembly: GCA_018207615.1. NCBI lineage: Eukaryota > Metazoa > Arthropoda > Insecta > Hemiptera > Aphrophoridae > Philaenus > Philaenus spumarius. Next base: position 6,463 of record JAGFPH010027189.1, on the reverse strand, counting down.
GAGTTTGCTCCTCAACCTCGTAAAATGCAGCTGTTAGGCATATATATAAAGTTTTTAATGGCATCTCAAAACTTGTTCTGGAGACCATGATCGGTGCTCATTGACTACCTTTGGTCTCGACAAAGGTACTGCAACAGCTCATCTTTTCTGTCGAAATTCGCTAAAAACATCGATATTTGACAGGATGGTTGTAATATTTGAACCAAGGACCATTAGCTTTCCATGGTATGACTCTGCCCTAGCTACTCTGATCACACCAGATGGTCTATTCTCCCTTGTACGGTTGATTTCATTTTTTTGTTAAAACAAGTCCTAGGTACAAATCCTGGACTAGGTCAAATTTTTTTCACTTGTATTTCAGTTAAATTAATCAAAGCTATGGAGTTGTATGGTCGAAAAATTATAACAATTTAAAAAATATATGTATTATTATTAAAAATAGATCAAGTACAATCTAGTTGCTGTGAAGCCTTGCACATTTAAATTATACTTTTTTGTAAGTTTGTTAGCTTTACCACTGAGTTGCAATAAGTTACCCATGTAGGCCTAATAGGTAAGATTCGGTTGATTTCACCATCGCTCTAGTTGGATATTGTAAAACGTACTACTGCCTGATTAGGCTTACATTAAGCCTTTGTAATTATTATTCTTGAAGTAATCTCCCTGATACAAACTCTCAGTAAATCGGGTTATGTACATGTTTTGGTGATGAAAACGGTTTTTTCAGTAATTTATTAACCTAAATTTAGCGTCCACATATATAATTCGAAGTGTTACAATAATTATATATAAACTGCCTTTATTGTCAAAAAACGTTATATCTCAATCTAAAGGTAGACATATTTGAGGTCAAATACAAAATGAAATAATAATTCCGAAGAACGTTTAGGCGTTTAGAATGCTGTTCGTCTATTTAAAATCCATGGTAAAAGATGTTTAGTGGTGTTACAATAAACAGCTGTTTAGTCACACCTCTTGACTGTGGGCTATTAGCTTAGTGGAATTTTGTTTAACAGGTGATTTAATTTGTTTCACAATTTTGTAGGTTAAGTATTTCTTTGGTCAAAAATTGAGTCGGTTGCGACTTTAATTATTACTTCTGTTATATCGCAAACTTAATAGTTTGACTTACAGCTGGTTCCTGAAACATTTAGTAAATTAACAATTTAATGATCCATTAAACTTTGTGTTCCGCTTCAATCAAATATTTAAACAATGATTACCTATCCGATTAAAATTTAATTTAAGATTATTTGGAGAATGTTTGGCTATTATTTAATCACATGGACAAAAGATTTGGCAACGCTGAAGTTATGTTGACTGTTTATATATCGTTGTCGTAGTTACATTGTTTAAATTGCTCTGTAATGTTTGATTTAGATTGTATTTTAAAATATTACAATTTTGTCTTAATTTACAATCAACTCATATAAAAGCGAGTGCACGTCCGTACGTACGTGAGTAACTTATAATATAACAGCTGATTTCATCCATCATCTGTAATACTTAAACAAACCCAGCATAGATTATAAATTGAGGTTATGTTACAACTTAAATCATTATAACTTCTTGTAAAGTAGATTTTTTTTTAAATGTGAGCTAAAGAACTAATGCATGCTATAATATACGTTATAATATTTGCTTTGAGATTATAAACAGTATATAAATTAATACAACCTTTTATCATCAATATATTTGTTTATACAAATTTAAAAAAGAGATATATGCGTTTAACATCGGAAACATTCCTACACCTTCGTATAACATATAAACATATTCTATTATTAATTTCTTTACTAGAATATTAACAACTTCTAAACAATTTGATCTAGCAATATATATGAAATAAAAATCAATTAAAAGATAGTATTTTTATCTTTCTTTAAATATATAATAACGTAGACTATGTAAATAAAAACGCTTAACAATTAGGCCTACAGTTTTATAATCCTTATTATTGTACACATTTACAGAGTTAAAAATCCCCGTCAGCATAGTTATGTAGCGCTAGATAAGTAAGCCTTAATGTTGTTTTTTAATAGTTTGTTTTTAAATGGTGTATTTCTTATGTGTATCTAATGAATGAGCCTGTAATTTTTCACAGGGGCTTACTAGTTAAACATGTAAGTGACAGATATTGATACATTAGGGAATTATAGTTTAATAGTAAATTCGTTTCTATGGAAGTTCTACATACTTAAATTAAAGATGTAACGAAACATTTTTTTTAAAGAATGAAATAGTTTAATAGATGACCTTGAAACTGAGACTTACACTTTTTATAATTATTTACCACATTACCTTTGAGGTTTTATTAATCCAACATCATCAGTAAAAAAAATCCTAACTGACCCGTGCGAAGCATTCGCATTCTAACTTACTTAAATTCCACTTAATTAAAGTACACACCGTATATTTAAAATCATATAGTGCGTATACTATACGATACTAAATATACAATTAATTAAAAATAGCAATATAGTGGCGTAAAGGCAGATCTCCAGCTGGGTATTGTTATCATCAGTGTTGCCAACGCCAGGAAAATATCCCTACAACTTACTTGATCTTACATCCATCACTGTTACTTTCGGATCCTTTGTTTCTTTTTTTTCGTATAATTGTATTTTGTATATTTTTCCAGTATAGCGGTTAAGGAAAGCTTTAAAATAATGCCTCATTTATGTAATTTGATGATGTATTAAGTAAGTTATTGCGTACCGACAAAAAATGGCCTTGAGAAATAATATATGTGATAAAAAAATATGTTTGTGGAAGATAAGTGGGTTGGCGGCGAATAACGTATAGTTTTTCTAGTAGGAACTGGTTAAAAGGTAGAAAAGGACCCACACTATGTTGTAAATATAAATACAAATAATATTTCAAAGCATTTACTGCGTTCTTAATCGTATTGTTTGTTTATTGTTTCAGGTAACCAGTGCTGACTTTATTTGATTTATATCGAAGCCTTCACGGCAGGTAAGTGGCCGTGGCTACATTGTTTTTGTTTGAAAATTATCTGATTTAACCGGCTTCACTCAGTATAAGGATCTAATAGTACATGTTTGCGTCGTTGGGTTTATAATGTAAAACTTGTTCAATATAGGGACATGTAAATAAATTCAAGTTGCAATTTATCTCGTGATACTTTAGTGAAAGATAAAATCGTAAATTTTGGTAATACTTTACTAAAAATTGTATATTTAGATTTTGGGCTCATGAGCATGTAATTTCTTGTAAACCACCAACGCATTGCACAGATGTCACTTTGCATGTATGATCGCAATTGTTCCACAGTTCCGCTTTATAAAAGCCGTTTGATCTGCAAATGCTACCAACTCACCATTAAATGCACAATTCAATAATGTGTTGACATAAATTAAAAAAAAAAAAAAAAACTGTCTGGAGAACACCGAACATGAGGAACTCCGAAGCGAACACGTAGCAGTTCACTCAACCCTAAATTTGCCTTAGTTTGTTGATATAGTGGTATTATAAATGTATGCTATCAATATTTCTTAGCAGAAAATTGAAATAATTCGTATAACGTTTTCCTAACCAAAATTGTCGTGCCATAATCTTACTTCTTCAAAAGAACCTCCTAATTGTTGTCGACAAACACCAGCGTAGACCCTTTCACACGTTAGAGAGTCTTTCTTTTCTTCAATTTCCTAGTTTCGTACTTGTCCCCCGTAAATAAGCCCCTTTAACAACACAACCAATCACATGTATCTAATATTTGCACTGTGTAAGAATTTAGTAATTGTTTATTACTTTCTCACTGTACTATAGTATGGAGAAAGTATAGTGATCGCAAAAAAAATCGATGATGATAATTTTGTGGAAATATCCGTTTTAGGACCTCCTGAGTTCAAAAAAGTGTTTTTTACAAAATGTCTGTCTGTATGTATACAAACCTAGAGAGAAAACTATTCGATCGATTTCAAACAAATTTGCACCAAACATGTCAAGTAGGCCTGTATATAGACACCAAAAAATCAGTTATTATTTTTTTAGAAAAAAACTGCTCTAACAATTTTGCTAATTTTTAGCCTTTAATGTACCCTAATATGCAGAAAAATGCATCTTTCTAAAAAATGTCGTTTACCTAATAATAATAATAAGTGATTTTTGGGTGTTTTGTGGCCATAAAGGGGGTTGTATTTAAAAATTTTCAACACATTTTTTCGTGCACCCATACAAGCCTAATTGACGTGTTTTGTGCAAATTTGTTTGAAATCGATCGAATAGTTTTCTCTCTAGATAATAATAATAATAATATTTATTAGTTAATCTCCTACTTTAATAAATCACCTCTCCTACCCCAACTACAATTATGAAGTCACAGTGAATCTGTTTAATAATTTAAATATGTTTGTGAGAAGTATGTGCCAGTTTCTGGTATCGTTTATTTTTATTTGTTTGAAATAATTTTCTGTATGACCTTCGTTTGGTCAGGAGGAAGGTAATTCCTGTAATCAATTTTTGTGTTTATTTGACGTTGTTTTGGTTCAATGCTAGATGTTCCGTAGGCCCACTATATAATACTATCTTGTTTTAATCATACTGTATTTAAAGGTTTAGGGGTTGTATTATTTTCACATTGTATTGTTAGCCGCCAGGTTGGTGAAGGTTAGTAAATTATACTTACGATTTAAAAAACTCAATTAAAAACAATAATGGTAATTATTGTTAAATTAACAATTAACTAGGGCACCGACTCTTTAGATGTTCACACGAGATCATAAGTTTGACTGATTATAGATGGACTATGGTAACATTTTAAGTAACTGTAACTTACTTTATTTATCAACAGTTTCCAATAAATAAAACATCGCTGATGAAAATACATTAGGCCTACTACATACATACAGTTACCGTTGCTAGTTTTTTGTAATAAACTAAAAAAAAACTAAAATAACCAAACCGAATTGGAAAAAAGTTTCTAGATATTTAAATTTTTATTTGAATGTTTAGAATCAGATCCTATATAATAGCACGCAAATTTTTTTTGTGACTCAGTGTATGTATTCGAACAACCCCCTTTTTGGCCACCCCCCACCAAATCAGTTATTATTTTTTTATAAAAAAAAGGCTGTAACGATTTTGATAAAATTTGGCTTATTTGCATAAAACAGCATCATTCTAAAAATTCTTGTTTAGCTAATAATAATAATAATAATAATAACTGATTTTTGTTGGTTATTTGGCCGAAAAGGGGGTTGTTTTTCAAAATTTTTCAAAACTTTTTTTAGTGCCTAATTAACGTGTTTGGCGCAAATTTGTTCGAAATCGATCGAATAGTTTTCTCTCTAGATGATAATAATAATATTTATTAGTTAATCACGTACTTTAATATTCCTCTCCTACCGCTCCTACAATTATTATAAGTCACAGTGAATCTGTTTTATAATTTAAATATGTTTGTGAGAAAGTACCGTTTATTTTTCTTTTAACAGTTAAATCGTAGTTAAAAGTTTTGTCCACTTAATTCTAGACATATTCATCCCTTAATTAATAACTCGGTACTAAGGGCCGTCTGAAATAAATTTGAAAAACTTTAAGCAAAGTTGTGAAGCAGTGTTTACGCCAAGTTTTCCCTCTGAGTACAGGAGCAAGTGGGGGGGGAGGGGGTGAAATATATTTTCGTCATTTCTTAATTGCTCTATACATTTTCCGCAGTCCTTTAAACGGAATCAGAATTATTTTCTCTCCATTTATGATTGTGAAGAAAGTAGATTTTTGACTTTCTCAATATAACAAATAATGTGTGTAACACATAATTAAATCTAAAACTACATTGATAACTGTACGCTGTCATATGTTGTAAAATAATAGAACATCATTATTTTAAAAACAAGCGGAATTTGGTAACTGTACAGATTATGGTATCCGAGGTATTTTGATTTTCTTATTTTTTGAGAAAAAACACGTTAAATTGACTAAATAAAAATATTTTTTGGGGAAAATTAATAATAAATTTGTGTGCACTTCAGAATCTAGTTCGGCCTTGACCATGGGGCCTCGGATTATGGCCTGCTTCGCTTCGCTCGCTAGTTTGCATTCCGTTCTTCGTTCTCTGATAAGAAGATGCCTCCGCGGTAAATCCCCCACTTGGATTTTAACCGGGTTCAGTTACGGTATTTTACGTTTGGATGGATTTTGAGGGAACTAGACGTGCTATGAGGTCGTGTAAAAAAACATAATGTGCGGAATAATATATACTATATAAATTTGTTTAGATAAACCCACAAAAAGTTTCATTCTGCTACGAAAAATCTAAAAAAAAAGTATTTACGTTCAATAAACGTGTTTTCGGTTGTTGGATTCTTTTGGCTGACGAACACACCAGAGAGACTTAGGAAACTAACTTGTGTACCAAATTTGGACCAATTGGGACATAAAATGCGGCCGTTGGAGTCCAAACACGTATATAATTATAAATATACATTTTTAAAGACTCCTG
>JAGFPH010027188.1:0-10124 GCA_018207615.1 Philaenus spumarius | reverse complement strand
CCCTTAATGTACCCTACCATACGCAGAAAACCGCATCTTTAAAAAAATTCTCGTTTAGCTAATAATAATAATATCAGATTTTTGGGATTTTTTTGGCCGAAAAACGGGTTGTTTTTCAAAATTTATCAAAACCTTTTTTCTTGCGTCTATACAGGCCTAATTGACATGTTTGGTGCAAATTTGATCGAAATCGATTGAATAGTTTCCTCTTTAGTTAATAATAATAATGTTTATTACTTACTCTCCCACTTTAATGTACTATGGCTCCTACTTTAATACAATTATGAAGTCACAGTTGGGGTCACATACGGGAGTTGGCATGCGAATCACGCGATGCATATTGTATTGAAAATAGTCCCAATATGACGTTGGCGTGCGAAGCACGCAATGCATTTTGTATTGAAAATACACCCAACATGGAGGATGGCGTGCGAAGCACGCAATGCATTTTGTATTGAAAATACTTCCAATACGGTGGTTGGCGTGCAATGCACTGTGCGTAGGCCGCTTCTCATAGTGTTCAGTGTCAAGCTCACATGTGCGTCCTTAGCAGTGAACGTGTTAATAATTTAAATATGTTTGTGAGAAAGTATGTGCTAGTTTCTGGTACCGTTTATTAAGTTTGGATTTCCTCTTTCGAATGAAATTAGTTAATTTCGATGTATAAAAATTGCAAAATCTACAGGCGGAACAACTTTAATAAAAAATGTCCAACGTGAACTTCTACACTAGAGTTTCCTATGCCCATGTACGGGAGGTTTGCAATTACAGTGTAAATAACTTTTGATGGAAGTAATACTGTTAATAACATATAAGTAACAACTAAATAACTTTTGATGGGAAAACTGCGAGTGTACAGTGCGATTTTAACAAAAAAATTTCCGAGTTCAGTCATTGACCTTGCGGTGGCGAAGCGGGTACGGACAAGCTGGACGGTGGACTGAAAATAAGTTACTGTGGGGGTCAAAGTTACTAAATCACGATTTCTCCAAAACTACCAAACGGATTGGAATGCAATTTGGTATGTAACTTCCTCTAACGCCCTAGGGTCTCGCTAAGAAAAGTTTTCAACAAAATCGAAATTTTAGGGGGGGGGGGGGTCAAAGTTACTAAATCACAATTTCTCAAAAACTACCATAAGGATTGGAATGAAATTTGTTATGTAACTTCCTCTAGGGCCCTAGGTTCTCGCTAAGAAAGGTTTTCAACAACATCGAAATTTTAGAGGGGGTTTGGGGGTGTCAAAGTTACTACAAAAACCACCAAACGGATTGGAAGGAAGTTTGGTACGTAACTTCCTCTAGGGCCCTACGTTCTCGTTAAGAAAGGTTTTTAACAACATCGAAATTTTAGAGGGGGTTTGGGGGTGTCAAAGTTACTACAAAAACCACCGAACGGATTGGAATGAAGTTTGGTATGTAGCTTCCTCTAGGGCCCTATGTGCTCGCTAAGAAAGGTTTTTTTAAAAAAATCGTTATTTTAGAGGGGGTTTGGGGGTGCCAAAGTTACTAAAAAAAAACCACCGAACGGATTGGAATGAAGTTTGGTATGTAGCTTCCTCTAGGGAACCTATGTGCTCGCTAAAAAAAGATCGAAGTTTTAGGGAGGTTTGGGGGGGGGGTCAATGTTACTAAAAATAACCATAAGAATACATAGTGTAAAATATTTATTGATATATACATATTTTTGTTAATATACATTTAACTTTCATTTGTCTAACCGTGCAAAGTCGGATCGGGCAGCTAGTTATATATAAAACAGCTGACTGGGATAAAAAGCTTAACACAATTTTAGGTAACTCCATAAAACCAACACCTGGTTTTTGGTTTCTGGTTAGTACATGTACTACACACGTTCTTGAAAGCATTCACATTTATTACCATAACAACCAACTTGGTCAATTTAGAATCAGGTAATTATTCTTTAAATCCAAAAAGGCTTACAATATCATAATTCAAACACGTGTCACTATTAAAAGTATGCTAATGTTATTCTCTACTAGGTCTAATTGACAAGTTATTAGTCAAAATTGGTTTCCGTGATTAGCCCGGAGAGACAGAAAAAAATTAAAATTTAAAAATGCATGTTTATGTTTTGATAACTTGTGAATAACACTTTGAGCTTAGAAGCAAGGATTTATTCCGAAATCGCCAGACAGGCACTTCAATTTTATTTGTACTCATAGATTACTGTACCAGCTCGGTGCATTGATCCACTCATCGCGCAGTGGGCGTGGTTCACTGAGTTCACTTGAAGGAACTTCAACCTCGCATCACGTTCCAGGTCGGATATGATTTATAGACTTTACAGGGAAGATGAATGGTCTCAGTTTTGGAATCAAAGTATAACCCCTGTGGACAGGTGGAAGGCGCCACGGGCCGTTTGTTTACTTTACCCAGATACAAGCCATCTACCGCGTACTGCTGGGGTCTGGGGTGATTTTGATTTACAAAAGCCGTAAGCGTTTGCGAGATCAAAGAGAAGAGAAAATGCGCAGCTGAACCGTTGGCGTGAGTTGAGCGAATTTCCGAAATTCAGTTTGTGTTTTAGGCGTTTCACCGACTATTTGGGAAATTACTCTACTCACGAAAGGCATGGGCGCCCATATAATATTTTCAGGGGGGGGGCTGGACCGGGTTATAGGTCTTTACACGTACACTGCTAAGGACGCACAAGTGAGCTTGACACTGAACACTATGAGAAGCGGCCGACGCACAGTGCATTGCACGCCAACCCCCGTATTGGAAGTATTTTCAATACACAATTCATTGCGCGCAACGCATGCCACCTCCGTTATTTTGTGTATTTTTAATTCTCTAGTATTAGGAGTATTTTGAATACACAATGCAGTGCGTGCTTCGCACGCCAACCTCCGTACTGTGAGTATTTTAAATACACAATGCATTGCGTTCTTCGCACGCCAACTCTAGTATTGGGAGTATTTTCAATAGGCAATGCTTGCGTGCTTCGCACGCCAACCTCCGTACTGTGAGTATTTTAAATACACAATGAAGTTTTGGGAGTATTTTCAATACACAGTGCATTGCGTGATTCGCACTCCACCTCCCGTATTTGCAGTATTTGCAATGTACAGTGCATTGCGTGCTTCGCACGCCAACTCTAGTTTTGAGAGTATTTTCAATACACAGTTCATTGTGTGTTTCGCACGCCAATTTTAAGCCTATGTGCTATGGATGCACATGTGCGTCCGCTTTATAATATCAGTGATTGTTACGTAGAAAGGTTCAAAAATAAAAAATTAAGTAATTTCTACTCATCTATACTAATATTATAAAGAGGTAAAGTTTGTTTGTTTGTTTGTATGTAGGGGGTAATCTCTGGCGCTACTGAACCGATTGAAAAAATAGTATTACTAATAAAAAGCTACACTATCCCTGAGTAACATAGGCTATAATTCATTTCGGTAAAAACCTTTTTTTATTTTAATATTTGTAAATTTAGTCGGAAAAATCTTAGGTTTGGCCTGGAATGATAAACCAACACATGTATTTACATTTATTACCATAGCAACCAATTGAATAAAATAACAGATAATATAGATGTTTGCTTCAATATTTCCATTAACAGCTGATTTCAAAATTTGAAGCAACTATTTTTGTATTTCTAGCTTTTAGGTTAGGGTTTTAAAGTGTAGACCTGAGCTTTGCTGGTTCTTTTAACTATTATTAACTGCTGTTATAAAATTAAGAAATAATTTGGTTTGAACATTTAAAATTATTTACCATGTTAGTTTTGAGGTTAATATTAATCCTATACATCTTTATTATAAATAAAACATGACATATGTTTTTAGAAAGGTCCGTTGGGGGTTGGCGTGCGGAGCACGCAGGGGTCTCCCCTAGTTTATACTATAAATATAAAAAATAAAAGTGAGCTCCTAGCATAGGAAATACGAAAATTGAGTAGCAGTGAACGTGTTAAGGAGTACCCTCCCCTCCTTCGGCAAAAGGAGTCCAGGGATATTTTTGACCTCCCCAGGAAAACTTTTAAAATTTGGGAAGCCAATTTTGCTGTTCAGGTGAAATATTAACCCACCTTTACACCGTCAGTGAATACACAAAGACCTATAACACTCCTAGAGGCCGCACCAAGTAGTGACCCGGCAGCTCATGATTGAACTCTTGTAAAAAATAAAATAAGCATATGTTAAATCAAACGGCATATAACATTTAAAACATATTTGAGTGCTGATCTCTTTAAAGAAAAATACCTGGCTATAATATTAATAATATACATATTTAACTTTCCCTTGGAGTTAGGGTTGGGGGGGGCCCTCTGCCCATAGATATGGGCGCCCATGCACGAAGGCGTTGTTTAGCTGCCTCAGTTTGCGACTCAGCCTCCAGACCTGGCTCACTTGCAGCGGAAAAACTCGATTTGCGTCCTTGGATTATATGCTGCGCTTTGCGAATTCGAATCTCGATTATACGGACTTGGGTCGGAAACTGACCCCTCGTGGATTTGAACCGGGTACTTTCATGGTGATTTAAGTTTTGATCGATTTTGGGAGAACCAGACGGGGCTTATGATAAAAAAACTTGTAGAATAATCTGCTGTATTAATTTTCTAGATAAAATCCTCAAAAAGTTTCAGTCACAAAAGATGTACTTCCAATCAAAAACGTTTTTCCGGTTGTTGGATTTTTTGGCTAACGAACTCGTCCGAGCGAAATAGGAAACCAACGTGTGTACCAAATTTAGATCAATGAATGATAGAGCTGCAAATTCTAAACAGTCTTAAATTACCTCACCAGAGCAAAACTTTCAACCGATTTGCTTCGTTCATTTCGAAATGGCAGCCATTGAAATTCTTGAACATAGAATATCTGGAAAAATTGCGCTTTACATGAAAGATACAAAAGCTGTCTGAATTTTAACGAATCGTACATAAAGTGGGTTTTAAAAATTGTTTACATAATATCTTCGTAGTTGCCTACGCCCTTTATTTGTTTTATAGTTCGTCTATATACATTTATTTTCAATTAAATTTCCCTGCGTGCATCACAAAAAGAGGGATTTTCTCAGCGCTTAGGTCTCAAAAAAGGTCATACCAAGACTAAAACTCCAGAAAATTTTAAAAATTGCATGAACGATTTTTTTTATTACAAATTTTCTTTGAGCAGAAGAACGTGATTTTATTTACTTAATTCTTATGCGGAAAAGAGCCTTTGTACCAAATTTCAAGCTACTAGCATGATAAAATAAAACCTGAAGATAAAATCTCACAATAAATACGTTTACTAAACTCAAACGCGTTTCAACGACAATGGCGCCATCCTCAGTAGTAGAGTCCCGGACAGTCTGGCGCCAAAAGTGGTGGGGGAAGGTCATTGACCTTGGGCCACGCCCCCTTTTTTTGGGTGTTTTTTTGGGTCTTTTTGGTTCCTAACCCAAGCCCCGCCCCCTTTTTTTGGTTCCTAACCTAAGCCATTTTTTGGGAATTTTGGATTTTGGGTTTTTTTTTTTGGGGGTCCTAACCTAACATTTTTGGATTTTGGGTTTTTTTTTTTTGGTGGGTCCTAACATTTTTGGAATTTTTGGATTTTTGAAGATTTTTGATTTTTGGAAATTTTGGGGATTTTGGATTTTTAAAGATTTTGGGGAATTTTGAGCCGCCATCTTTTTTTTTGGCAGCCATCTTGTTTTGTAATAATTAATATTTAATTTAATTTAATTTTTTGCTTTGAAAAAAGTTTGGGTGTCGCCGAGAGTCGAACCGGGTATCACCATGACCCGAGTCCGCAGCGCTAGCGGTTAAGCTAGGCCGACTCTGTTGAGAATCTACTGTTTTGTGAAGTATATAAGTTTACCATCCGTCAGCAACCTTGTGTGAGATACATGGTGTTATAGTGTCGTTGTAATATAGTATAAATTGTATTATAACACCCCAAACATTACCGATCGTTCCCGAATCCGACCGAAGGTCACTTAGAGAAATTAAGAGCTTTAAATTGTTATAGTACCCTTGTAATATAGTATAAAGTGCATTATATAAACCCGAACACTCCCGATCGCCCCCGAGTAAATCCGAATCGGACTTAGTCAAAATAAAGACTTGCAAACCGGTATTTTCCGAACGTAAGGCTCTGCCGCAACCCCCGAAATTCGTACTTAGGCGAAATAAAGCTTAGACTAACCGTAGGCGTTGCCGCAACCCCTTGTAATATATTTCTACCGGTCTTACCCGAACCAAAACGAAGGACTTGACCGAGCTTAGGCTTCGCTGTACCCCGAATTATTTTTATAAAATGTGTTATAACGTATGGAAATCCGAGATAACCCGAACATAAGGTTCTGCCCGAGTTCAATCGAAGGGCACTTAGCCGAAATAAAATTTTGGCTAACGATCGGTACGGGAGTTGTAATAAAAGACGACAAAAGAGCTCGCAACGGATGCTATTTATTGTATAGTCAGCTATTCAAAGCGTACGGTTAAAACATTTCTTCCGATAGTGTTCGCGCTAAGTTTGTCCACGGAGAAATACTGCTAAACTCCACAATGGTGCGACACGTATTTGTCTTACCTTTGAAAGAAAACGATGTAATATTTAAAAGACATATAAGTGGACAGTTACATTTCATACTAGGACGTGATATAAATGTTTTAGTGTCGGATCTAGAAATTACAAAGTATAAAGTTCGTGGACAAAAGTTAACTTTGAACGTTTCTATAAATAGTTTAAGGCATAAAATTATTATTCATAGGTTTGATTTGCGTGTCAAAATGGAAGTAGTTATAAACTTTCCGTGTAGTGAAGAAAATGTTTGGCGGATTTACTTAGCTACAAATTGTGATGGAGGTATAGAGAGAATATCAGCGCTAAACAATATACGTCACCAGGCTCTGTTCAGAAGACTCCTCGACGACGACGACGGCGTAAGGATCTATGACAGCGATGATGATGGCTATGAATCAGGAAGTGGGCAATACGTGGGGCGTGCCGAGGAAAATGACATTATTGTTGATAATGAAGTTGAGGAACTTCTTGATATTATGTAAATTTTGTATTTATAATATTAATATATGTAATGATTTCTACAGTTAAATATAAATTAGTTATATTAAACAAAGTGATACTAATTATTTCTTATCCTGTTTAACTGTGTATTAAAAAATGTATGTATTAAATTAACATTTTGGTTACGTCAATTAGATCTGTGAAAGAAAAATCACAAGCAAAGTATACCGTTTCTTAATAAAATATTTTATAAATTATATATAATAATTGGAAATTTATTAAGTGTATAAAGTTTTTTATAAAATTTAAATTAATTGATTAGTAATAAAGTACTTGTATTTGCACACGGAAACACTACAGTAAACTATAGATGCTGACTAGACATTCCAATATTTAGCAATTGTAATGTAAATCTTTACACAATGCTTATTCAACATCCGGTCTCATATTACAAGGCTTGTTTAGTGCGTGCAATCGTCGGAACTATTCATATTGTATGACTGGTAGGACCACTTTGATCATCATGCATATAAATATAATAGCAACCGTTTGTGAAGACAATCATGGAATCGGTAGTAAGGGGCGAGCACCATGGGGTCGAGTACCGTGGGGTGTTAACGATGCGGATTATTTTACTAGGATTACGAAAAAAGCGTTCGACCCGCATAAACAGACCGCTGTTATTATGGGTCGTAAAACCTGGGAATCGTTACCGGACGAATACAAACCATTACCCTCCAGGATGAATATAATACTGAGCAAATACTATCGTGGATGGAACAAGATCCTCGAGGGGGATTGCGAATACAAGAATACAAAGGTATTCCCCACTTTCAACAAAGCTGTAGAAAGTCTCAAAAACCAAAACAACATCGAAACGGTATGGGCGATCGGAGGTGCAAGAGTATTTAAAGCAGCATTGCGTCACAATCTCTGTCGGAATCTGTATGTTACTTGGATCAAAAACAAATTCGAAGGATGCGACACTTTCATGCCGAAGATACCAGAAGCTTTATCGAGTACAACGGTCGCTGCTATATGGCCCCTAATAAGATGGGTGTGCGAGTAGAAAATTATATCGCCTACAGGATTGCAGTTTATACCAGACAGATGCGCGTGACCCGCAGTTCAAAGAATACCGAAGACATCGTAGAATATAATTTTATGTTATGATAATCAATTCCTTGTTCTAGAAATTATGAAGTACACATATTTTGTTTATGATTGTTTAAAATGTTACATGACTGTATAATAATAGTAATAATAATAATAATAATATTGTAAATATCCGTTGTGCTCATTTCAGTTTTCCTTTACATTTCCACCATCCTGCTTTATGTTGTATATAATTAATATTTACATCAATTTTTAAAAAACACAAATAAAAATTAATTTGTATCCAAATATATTTAACAGTCAATCCGCAGTTTATTCCGCGACAGACTTACACATTCCGCTAATCAGCAAAAATGTATGTTAACACGTGTAAGAATGCCGAGTCGGCAGAGTTGTATCCGTTGTAGTGTCTAATGAATTCGCTGATTCTCTACCAGAACGAGCTACCATCGGACGGGTTAATATTTCTAAAACTCTCTACCAGAATGCGCTACCGTCAATACCTTGTAAGAAATAAATTACATTTAAATTCTGTTTTATTATTTCCCCATATTTACCATGGTTGCTATTAATTGCTAGTTTTCAATACACAATGTTGTGCAATAGCCTCTAACAACAATGTACTAAAATCTCGTTACACAGCGTTAACCCATGAGTCAAGGCGGTCACTGACCCCTAGACATGTACAAAAACCCGTGTCACTTTTCTAAACACTTTTTTTTTCTTGTTCACATTAAAATGGTAAAGAAATGGTTATAGGAATGACTCATTAAAACAACTTTGTTACACAAATACAGTTTATTATTAATAATTCCCTCTCATTACAACACTAAAGTATTTACAGTAATAACGGCTATTAGAATACAATATACAATGGATATAAATAAAAATACAATGTTTTGGCCATTCGCCACATCAATAATTTCGGTGTTTACAGTCCGTGTTGTTCTTTTAACTTAAGAAGAGAATCGTAATAATATTTAGCACTTTTTAAGGCACACTTACTGTCGTCTTTAAAGTGCTGAGATAATATACAATTAACCCCTGTACAGTGCGAGTATGTTTCCACCTCTTCAGATATTTCCCCCACGTGTGGAACAAGCTTTCTCAAAAACTGAGCCTTTTCCAAACCTTTGGTGAAAACTATGGAAAACGGTTTGCACAGCGAGCGTATCACGTCTTCGTCGTAAGGAATGTCACCTTCCTCCCAGCCGATATGGTGGTAGTGTTTCTGTACCCAAAGGGCTGCCCTCCGAGCGCAAGTATTCAGTTGATCAAATGTATAAGGCGGCTTGAAAACAACGACATTGGAGAAATGCTCACCGACTATAGCAAACTCTTTGATTATAAACCTATAGTTGTTATCGTGGTAACCGTGAAACTCAACCACTGCCTGCATGTTTTTTGTACAACTTCACCTCGTCGTACAATCTGTCCGCTTCGGGGAGTGTACTGGAAACGAGTTCGTCTGTGGTCAGGCACTTAATGATGTATTCGCGCAAATCCTCCTCGTAATAAAATAATTCTTGAATACGACGGTTTATCAGAGGTATAGCGTCTTTAAACAGTCCCCACTCCGACAGGTTCAAGTTTAAAGAATGTTGACCGTCGTTGAATGTAACATAACGTTTTCCAAACACCGTTGTTACTCGAATATTCCCGACACTTAGGATAAAACAATGCGTAGCCTTTCCTTCAAGAGCAGAAGGTATGTCCAAAAGTAATATTTCGTTAAACACTTTGTCTGTAAAGAAAACATAGTTTTTACCCGCTTGAAGCAACAATCCTAGGCTATAACCCGTATGCTGGAATAGTCCTGTTGCTACGACTTTTGTGCACTCGGGATTTAGGAAATGTACTGATTTTAAGAAAATACCCAGCGGTGCGTTAGGTAGACTGCCTACGACCATCCTCTCGGGCTCCATGTTCGTGACTGAAAGGTTACCTAAATTACAACCTTTTTAACAGTGCCGGAAAGTAGATTGTACACTATATGCGAATCGTGTAGAATGAGACAATAGGCTGTGGT